>PVKE010000412.1:0-149327 GCA_004027555.1 Craseonycteris thonglongyai
GCCGCCGCATGGGAGGGCACCAGGCTCTTCCTAGAGCCACTGGTGACCATATGGGCCTGGGACACCGGGAGTGGGGACAGGCCCTGGCCTCTGCAGCCTGATGGACAGCTGGTGGGCACAGGCCGCAGGGGAGGTCGGCAAAGACAAAGGAGGCCCTTTGGGGTGGAAGTGTCAGCCGCGGGGCTGGGGGAGCTGCTCTTGGCCTCACCCGCCTCCCACACACAGGCACCGGCTCAGCCGCAGGGGACGCTGGCGCTGAAGCCTCCAGATCGTCTAGGCCAGCGGGACTGGAGGGAGCATCCCGGTCACCCCGAGGGCTGTCAAAACGCATGTTGCGGGGTGCTACTCCCCAAGTTTCTGACTCAGCAGGTCTGGGGTGGGGCCTGGCAATCCATGTGCATCTCCAATAAGCTCCCGGTGATGTGGGCGCTGCCGATCGGGGGACCCCGCTTTGGGAAGCACGCATCGAGGCCACCAGCCTGTTGGTCTTGCTGTGAGTCTCAGCCCCAGGTCCTCGTGCAAACCTGGCTGCATCTGCTCTCCCTGGGAGTCCCCACACTGGAGGGCGTGTTGGGCTCTGTGGGCTGCGTGGCCCGGGCCGACCCTATTCAGTCAGAACGCTCGATGCACGCTCCTCCTGGGAGCTGGGACCTAAAGCCCAGCCCCTGGGGAAGCGGAGGGACAGTCAGCCGCCCCCCATGCACGAGATGCCTGCAGGCACAGTTGGCTGCAGGCCTCACATCTGAGGGGATGGATGAGTGCCAGATGCCCCTAGCCCGGAGCTGAACCGGCGGCTGAGGTCAGTTTCTGGAAATTTCCACGGCAGGAATAGCAGCCCAGAAGCAAGGGCCCTGGCTCCCCGGGGGAGGTGTGCAAGCAGAGACCAGAGGACACTC
This sequence comes from Craseonycteris thonglongyai, assembly GCA_004027555.1. Classification (NCBI taxonomy): domain Eukaryota; kingdom Metazoa; phylum Chordata; class Mammalia; order Chiroptera; family Craseonycteridae; genus Craseonycteris; species Craseonycteris thonglongyai. The sequence continues at coordinate 897 of PVKE010000412.1, forward strand.
CAATGTCTCGAGCCTTAGGAAGCCCCCCAGCCTGCCAGCTCAGACCTGGCCTTGTGACGAGGAAGGCGATGGTCCCTGAGGAGGGGCTGCCCCAGGAGCGGGGCCCGGCGCACTGGCCACCCCTTCCGCCCGCACAGCCAGGCCTCACCGCTCGGTGCCCAGGGACAGGTAGAGCTGACTGATGGTCTCGAGGAGCTGCCCTTCCAGCACCTTGTCGGCCACCCTCCGGGCCAGCGACAGCTGGAACTCGTGGTAGACGACACACTGGGCCTCACTGGGCGTGACTGTGCTATAGAAGTGGCACAGCTGCTGGACAGCCCGCAGCTGGCCTGCGCGAGGGAGACGAGAGGAGAAGCCACCGTCATTCACAAAGGCCGCTGCCGTGTGCCTGCCTGTTCCCTACCTCTGTGAGCTGGGCCATCGCAGATCGGGAAACAGCCCAGACAGGCTGAGTGACCTGCCCCAGGCCACACAGTGCCCCATGACGGGGCCAGGCAGGATATGCTGTAGGTGCTCCTCTCCCCGCCCCGGGCCCGGGGGTCCTGGTGGCCTCTCCCACTGCACCAGGCTGCTGTTTCTGCTTCACAAAGCAGCTCCTGGCAGGGCCAGGGGCAGCTTCACACCCAGCTGACCAGGCAGGGCGCCGGGATCCCCACATCACCAGTGGGCAAACTGAGTTCAACGCTGAGGCCGCCTTGTGTGTAGCTGGCACCCGGAGCTGGCTTCCGGCCCCCCAAGCCCATCTTTCTTCAAGAAGCGGGGCTCCGAACCCCAGCTTCACCTGCCTCTCCTAAAGCCAGGGGCCTGAGTCCATTTCACTGTTAAAAAGGATCCAGAGGGAAGCCAGGATAGCTCAACAGATGGAGCGCTTTCTTGCAACTGCAAGGTCTGGGGTTCGATTCCCAGCCCGGGCCCCTGCAAACCCATATGCTGAACTGCAGTGCAAATGGTAACAACTGGGATGGTGGTGAAGGTGCTCACCTCCCAAGCGGGAGGCCCCCAGTTCAGTCCCCACCCTGCGGGGCCCCACATCCACCTGTGTGGAATGAAACCATTTCACAACTAAGGATGTACAACTATGGAGACTGCGCTGGGCCCTCCCCATTCTCTGTCTCTCTTACTTTCTCTCAAAACAACAACAACAACAACAAAAACCCCAGAAATCAACAAGGAGAGAGGCTTGAACAAGACCATGAATCAACTAGTCTGAATAGATGTATACGGAACAGTCCCCTGCAGCAGAACATAGATTCTGCAACGCCCCCGGAGCACTCTGCAGGACAGACCAGAACCTGGGCCACCAGACAGTCCTCCCTGCATGGCCCAGCTCGCTTACCCCAGGGCCTTTGCATGTGAGAGGACTGAAGTCATACAAAGTGTGTTCTCCAGCTACAGCGGAAAGAAATCAGAAGTGGAGACCAGGAGGAAGTTGGCAAATTTACAGATATGTGGAAGTTAACAGCATACTCCTAAGTAACCAGGGAGGCAAGGAAGAAATCGCCACGGAAACCAGAAAATATTTTGAGGTTAGTGAAAACAAAAGCATGACACACCACCATGTATGGGATGCAGCAAAAGCAGTGATTAGAGGGTCTCGATAGTTGTAAATGTCTACATTAAAACAAGAAAACAAATAAAAAAAAAAAACAACCCTCAACTTCTATCTCAAAAAGCTAGAAAAAGAGGAGTTAACTAGGTCCAAAGTAAGAAAGAAGAAGGAAAAACAAAATTCAAGCAGAAATAATAAAAAGACAAAAAAAGTACAATCAATAAAACCAAGTGATGTTTTTGACAAGATTAATAAAACTGACAAATCTTGAGCGAGACAGACCAAGAAAAAAAGAGGGAAGATGCCCATTTCTAAAACCAGGGGAGAAAGAGGGACATGGATCATAATTATGGGCACTGATCTTACAGAAATAAAAGGATTATAACAGAGCACAACAAACCATCGCACGCAAACACGTTAGAGAACCTAGTGAAAATGGACCAACACCTACAAAGACACAAACTACCGAACCTCACGGGAACGGCCCGGAGCAAGCTCTGGGGGACCCTGGGTATCACCCCAGTCTTTGGTCTGCTCGCTGTTCAGTATGGTGGGGGGACAGCGTGGTCCTCTAGGACCCCCGCCCTTCTTGGCATCCCCGAGTCTGAATTTCTGAGCGCCTTGGGGAGGGGGCCTCACAGGAGGTTTCTGAGAAGCCACGGGGCCACCAGTGAGCACCCAGCAGGTGCCTGAGGCCGCAGGGCGGGGCTGGGGACCCAGCTTCTGGTTCTTCCTGGAGGTGCAGAGGCCCCTGCCAGCCTCAGTGAACGCCCTGTGCCCCTCAGGGGCTCCCCGGTGCTCTCGGGGAAACTGCCAAACCACAGCCTGTGTTCCCCGCCCCCTGCCTAGGCTGCCAACCAAGGTTTTCAACCGCCTACCACCCAACCCACCCAAACTTTGCTCCTCCCTGCCTGGCCCAGCTCACTCACCCCAGGACCTTTGCACAGGCAGCCATGCCCCCACCCTGTGATTGGCTGAGCCCTCCTCAACCCTCAGGTCCCAGACTAAACAGAGTTCCCTGATCCACAGGTCAGGGCCAGGGGCCGACTATGGCCACACCAAGCACCTCTTTTGTGGCTCTCGGGCCCCGGGCCCCATTGGCAGGTGAAGCCCCTCGCAGAGCCTACTGTTGAATGACGCCAACTGCTCTTGGGCCCTGGGGCACCGCTCCCCAGCCCCCCGGGAAGACTGGTGTGCAGGACCGCGTGGCTCCTCTCGGCTCTGCCATCCCTGCCTGGGCTAGGGCCACGGTGACCCACCACCCGTCTGCCCACGACCGTGAGGATGCCCGGGCGGTGGGACGGTCAGCGCTCAACACAGGACACCCCAGGCCCACCGGGGTGAGCCGCTGCCCGCCCGTCCGGCCCAGCGTGGAAACACCTGCGGGCGGCTGCAGAGGCTGCCGGTTTCCACGACTCGGTGCTCCCAGTGGTGGCGTAAACCCGCCCGCCTGTGATGCAGCCGGGCCGCACTTACTCTCCACGTGGTCCGTCTCCACGGCGACCAGGAAGGCCCACTCGTAGTAGCACTTGCCCCGCTGGGCGAGGGCCCTGCGGGTGTAGAGGTGGCCCAGCCACAGCAGCACCTGGGTGAAGTCGCGGCCACAGTCCGCGCGGGGCAGCCCGGAGAAGAGTTTCACGGCCTCCAGGAGGTAGTGCTGGGCCAGCCCGCGGGCCCCCACCTGCAGGCACAGCGCCCCGAAGTTGGCTAGGACCACCGCCTGGTTCTGCAGCCGGCCCAGGCCCCGGGCGGCCCGCAGGGCGCGGTGATAGGCCTCGGCCGCCGGCCGCGTCCTGCCCGTCCTCCTCAGGGTGACGGCCGTCATGTTGGCGACCACGCCCTCCTGCTCCGCGCTGGCCACCTTCGCCTCCAGGACACGCTCCAGGATGCCCAGGGCCACCTGGCTCTGCCCGTGTCGCAGGTGCAGCCAGGCCAGCGCCACCAGGTAGTCGACGACCCGGGCGCCCCCGGTCTCGGCGCCGGCTTCCGCCGCCCGCGTCATGTAGGACACGGCCCGGCCGGGCTGCCGGTGGTGGGCATGCAGGTGAGCCAGGCTGGCACAGAGCGGGCCGCGCAGGGCCGGCCGCGCGCCCGGGCCCAGGGCGGCCAGCGCCCGCCTGAGGTAGGGAGCCGCCTGGGCGGGGGCGCCGTGGGGCTGGGGGCGGTGCCGCAGGACCAGGTCCACGCTCCGGAGCGCGCCGGCCAGCGAGCCCCGGGTGCGCAGCGAGGCGGCCCGGACGCAGCCCAGCGCCAGGCGGGGCAGGCACCTGCGGCCGTAGGCGTCGGCCAGCACCAGGTAGGCGTCCGCGGGCCCCACGGCGTCGGGGGGCCCGGGGGCCCCGCGCAGCAGCAGCAGCAGCCTCTCCAGGAATGGCAGGGCCTCCCCCAGCTGCTTGAGCTGCACGTGGTGCTGGGTCAGCAGGAAGCAGACGCGGGCCTCGGCCTGCGGGCTCCGGGCGCCCACGGCCCTGCGCAGAGCCAGCCTCAGCAGCGCTGCCCCCGCCTCGGCGCGGCCGGCGTGGCCCGGCGTCCCCAGCAGCAGGGCGCAGGCCTTGGGCACCAGCTGCCGGCACTTCTCCGGGTTCTTCTGCTTCAGGTGGATGCTGGCCAGGCTGGTGTACAAGGCCACCACCAGGAAGAGGTCGCCAAAGTGGCCCCGTAGGGCGCCCAGGGCCTCCTCGAAGTACACGCGGGCCTGGGACAGCTTGAGCCGCCGCACGCACAGCCGGCCCAGGAGGAAGCAGAGCCTGGCCCTCGCCATGGGGAGGCGGCCCCGCTTGGCCACCACCCGGGCCTGCGCCAGACACGCGGCCAGGCCCTCCTCGTCGGCGAGGCCGCGGAACAGGGTGCTCAGCCCCGGCAGGGAGGGCTCGTACAGGCCCCGGAAGCCGGCCTGGTACCCGGGAGCGTCCAGGAAGAGTAGCAGGGGCCGCAGGGCCTTGGGGTCGGCCCAGGCGTCCTCCGTGTCCAGACAGAAGGCGGGCATCTCGGCGTCCGGCGAGCTCGGGCCGCTGGACACTGAGTGGAGACCCCAGGACGCGGGCTCCTCAGGGCTGCCGTGGCAGGACTTGCATTGTTCTAGAACCTTCTTCACCTTCCGCAGGGTCTCCTGGGGCTCAGGATGCAGGCCAGGCAAAGGCGTCTCTGCAAATCAGCAAAACCCCCCAGATGGATTAGTGTGATCCGAGTCCCTGCCGGGGCAGGGACGTCCGTCCCTCGGGGCAGGCAGGGTCCCTGTGGCAGCTCTTTGCAGACCCCGCCTCCCCAGGGGCTGCTTGCATGTCACTTAGTGGGGAACAGCCAGTCCCCAGCACGAGAATTTGGTAAGGATGACTACAGCGGAAGCACAGGTCCGTTAGGACAAGTAGCCAGGCTGCCCTCATTTTCTTATTCTTTCCCTTGAAAGCAGTTTCAGGGGACTCGTGTTGTAGCCCTGTGAGAAGGATCGAGCCACTTCAGGGGACCTCCAAGCTTTTGTGGCTTACGACTTGGCCCGTGTCTCTCTTGAAGTGCTGTCTCAATAAAGCTTTCTTGTACTGGCCTTTATTTCGCTGATCAGGGCCACCGCCCCTCTTGGCATGGCTTGTTTTTCTCTTGAAATGCATTTCAATAAAACTTTATTCTGCTTTCTTTTAAAAAAAAAGAAGGGACTTCCATTCCACAGGCTGTAGCCGCCCATGTGCGACTGTGTCACTACTTGGGGTCTCCCATCAGGAGCGGGCGTCCCCATGACATCATCAAGAGCCAGTCAGGGGACACGATCGGGGTGAGCTGACAAAACCAGCCGCCGCGGACGAGGGGGTGTCCTTGTGCCCATGCCAGCGGTAAAGGTCAGGAATGGCTCCCAGACCCTGGGGCCCTACTTCCCCTCGTCTGGTGTGAGAAACTGAAGCCCGTGGTGACTAACGGGTTAAAAAAAAGAGAAAGGACAGAGAGCTGGAGAATCTGGGGACATCCCAAATGCACACAACTGCCTGCTTGTGGGCTGTTGGCTTTGGAAAGAGTCAGAAGCCCAAGGCTTGTCTAGCGTTGAAGAGCAAACAAGCTCCGTTTCCTGTCGGGAAAACATGTGAAGGGAAACTACCAGCAGCTAAAGATCGGTCTGTTGCGGTCACATGCAAAACATGCTCACGGCTAACCGTCTGCTCGTTAGGCGGTACGGTCTAGGAATCAAGGGAAGCTAAACATGGTTTGGCGGCAAATGTCCGGCTTGACGGTGCCTTAGATTTGCTCAGGAAACGCCCGCGTCCTGCAGAGGCAGCTGGGCTGCCGGGGCCAGCGCTCCAGCCGCTACCGGCCTCCTGGTCACCAGGAACTGGGCAGGGTGACCTCTCCCTCCACGCCTGCAGTTCTTCCCTGTCCTCACCTAGCAGCTCGGGAGGAGGACCGCCCTGGTGCAGCCCGGGGGTGCAAGGTGGGGGTGAGGGCCTTCCCACCCCAACGTGGCCCTTCTGTATTTGTGCTTAGATGGATCCCAGCCCCGCGGGGAACCTCAAAGCGTCCTCAGGCCCTCACGGCCTAGGACCTCCCTGATGCAGACGCTCTGTTGAGGGGGACCCATGGGGGACTGGAGAGACTATGAGGCAGGTCTCTGGACCAGGCCCTTCAGGAAAGGCGCAGAACCTTAAGGGATGGCTTAGAAATAAGGTTCCAAATTCAGCGCCTTCAAAGCCGAGCATGGAGCCAATTTCAGCTGCTCTAGGTTGTATGAAAGGACTGCAGGGCCCCCCACCTTCACTGGGGACAGCACAGGGGTGCTGGCATGTTCCCACAGGGGAGGGGGCTTTACCTTTGTATATGCAGCCTCCCCTCCAGGGCAAGACTCTCCACCCCCCAGCCTGCCCCCACGGAGGAGAGAGGACCGTGCCCGGCACCCCCGCGTGGCCTGCTGTACGGCCTCACTGGACGCCCTCCCCTGAGGCCCAGCCCCGTGGGCAGAGGGGCCCTGTGTCCTGTGGGAAGAACTCACCTTGTGCTTCCTGTGTTTCAGTCTCAGCCTCCTCCAGTCTGTCTGCAAAGGGAAAGGAGAGAAGCATCAGCCTCCGGCAGTGCCCCTGCGTCCGGGGCTGTGTTGGACGGGGACAGTGATGGTGACACCGGACAGTAACAACCCGACTCCAGCGCCCACTGGGGACAGTAGGGGTGGGGCCTGAGGACCCCCACCTTCTAGGGTCTGGCCTCGCCCGCCCGCCCACTCCCCTGCAGGGCTTCATCCTCCGAGAGGCGTGGCTCCTGCCGCTGCCCCTCTGGGAAGGGGGGCGTGCCCCCCCGTGCGGGTCCCCCCCCAGCAGCGCCCACACCCACCCAAGCTGTACACCGTGCAGACGTCCATGCCCGACGTGCCCCGCAGTAGCCGCCTGGCCTCCTCCTCCGTAAAGCATCCCTCCTGGCTGAAGAAGGACCTTTCCTCCTCACTGAGGAACACGGCATCTTCCAACCTGGGAGAAGACACCGCGCTTCCTTTCAGACGGCGTGCTTCCAGCGCAGTCACGCCCGGCAAGCCCCGCTTCAGTCCCTCGGCCCCCGCCGGCAGTGCCTGCGCCCCTACTCCGTGCCCAGCCGTGAGGACACCGAGAACAAATGAAAGCCAATGACGCAGCCGCCCGGGAGCCGGACGGGCTGTGTGACAGGCCGGGGTCACGGCAGCCTGGGGGGATGAGCTCCTGGGCAGCCCTCAAAGCCCCACCTTGAATGCCCCTTCCCCTGGGAGGGGCGGTGGTAGCTGCGGGCAGCATCGGCCCCTCCACACAGTAAGCTCCTCGCACAAGCTCCACGGGGCTTCCGTGGTGCCCAGTGCAAATACGTGAGCTCCGTAGGGTCAGGGGGAGGAAAAGCAGGGGTGTAGGGGGGGGCAGGGGGGCGGGGGAGGGGGTGTGTGGGGGGGTGCGGGGCCAGGGGGCCGGAGACCATTTTGCTGACCGGACTAAATGACCAGCATAGCGTGAAACTTTGAAATGTACTCTGAAACTTAGAGGGAGCCATTTGGAGACGTTAAAGAAAAACTTGGAGTAGCTGGTGGAACATTCGACAAAAGAACAGGCCTGTGTTCTTCAGAAATGCCCTTGTCGTGAAAGACAGACTGTTCCAGGCGCAGGAGAGAGGAGTCTAGAGCCAGGCAGCTGCGCCCACGTGGTCGGAGGCCGTCTTTGGCCACCGAGGGCAGGCACGGGAACACGGGAAAGACGGTCTTTTCAGATATAATGCAGTTAAGGACGTGGCTGTGGGCTACTCAGGAGGCCCTGAGTGCAGTGGGGTCCTCACAGGGAGAGGGAGGAGGACGCGGAGGCAGAGACTGGAGGGAGGGGTGCGGCCACGAGGAACGCTTAGAGCCCCCAGAAGCCGGAAGAGGCAGGAAGACTCCTCCCCGAGGGGGCCGGCCCTGCCCACGCCTTGAGCTGCCCCAAGGAATGTCCACTGTGAGTTGGGGTGTGGTCACCACAGCCCCGGGACTGCACAGGGACGACTTTGCACTTCAGAGAAAGCCCCCTGGCAGCACCTGGAGGAGGGACAGGGAGGGGACGCTGGGCCCTGGGGACAAGGGTATGGCAGCTGAGGTCAGCCCCGGGGGACAGAGCTGGGAGCAGCCTCAGGCGCCATGACGAGAAGGGGTGGGCCGAGGCGGGAGGTGCTGTCCAGGGGCGAAGTCCAGGCTGGTCACCTGGGACGCATGCAGGCAGCAGCGTGCGCTCCCACGGGGGTGGAGGGGCGGGCTCAGGAAGGGGCAGGGCCTTGGCCACTCACCCAGACACGCGGCTCTGCACGCGGACGAGGCTCGACTGCACAAACCCGACCTGGCCGGAGACCACGTGCCGGCCCAGGAACCAGGGCAGGCCGGGCACCTGCGCCCCGAGGACCTCGATGGTGTCGCCACTGCGGAAGCTCATCTCTTCGGGCCCGGAGGCCTGGTCGTCTGCCACGGCCGAGGCCAGGCCCCTGCCTGTGGGAAGGGGGCACTCGGTCAGTGCTGGGGGTGGGGCCTCGGTGGGCAGACAGCGGCCCTCAGCCCGGGACGTGAGGTCCTGCTGTGGACCCATCTCGCAGTGTCTGGGATTAAGGGGATGCCCGGCCACTGCACGGCACTTGATCCGCATGCTGAGGGTGAGAAACTGAGGCCCAGAGGCCTTCATTCGCTTGGCCCGGGGCTGTCAGCCTCCAAGGCCAGTGCTCTTTTCTCTGTCCCACCCAGGAAGGCTAGGCAGGGGCCATTCAGGGTCCCTGTGAACATGAGTCCCTCCCACCACTCCTCCCATGGGGCCTCTTGTCCATGGAACAGGGACACAGGCCACCCCAACACTAGCCAACCTGGGGCCGAGCAAAGAGCGCTCAGCGGGGGGCCCAGGGTCTCACCTGCCCCTGAGTGCGACCAGTGCAGCTGCAGCCCAGCCCACCCCGTCCCAGGGTCCTCCGAGGTGCTTCATGGGGTTCCACAGAGAGAGGATTCTAGCTACATCGTCCGGCTTGGGGAGAGCTCAGGGTGAGGGCAGAAGCTTCCAGAACGCCGGTGCCCACTCCTCCTCTCCCACCGTTTCCCCAGGGAGAAAGGGCAGTGGAAACATTTACCCATCAGCTGGGTGTCCGGCGTCACCGGTGCATCTTCAGAGTCATCCAGGGGGTCCCAGGAGACCCGAAGAGCCCATCTGGAGTGGGGAGAGGGAGGGCTGTGATGGAGGATTTCAGATTTGGGGCAGACTGGACCCGTGTGGATCCCACCACCTGCCCCCTGCCCCCCTACCCCCTGCTCAGGTGTGGGGCTTCAGGCTCAGGTGTGGCACTGCCTCCAGGGAGCCCCGGGCCCCCAGCCAGGTTGCCTCCTACCCTTCCTCATGCTCGCTTCTCCCGGGGACAGAAGCTGAGCCACAGCCTGTTATTTCACGGACACTGACCATCGGGAGATGGAGTTTCTCTTTTCGCCTTGGCTGCCAGGAAGCTCCAAGCCAAGCTGATGCCCCATAGTCAGCACGTGGGCAGGAGCTTACGCGTTGCCTGCCCTGCGCTCCCCCAGGCTCTCCCTGCCTTGGTCCATACTCGCAGGGCTCATTCCCGCGTCTGTACGGCAGGCACACATTGTGTGGCTCCCTCAGAAGGTTCTCACGAGCCAGCACGTGAGGTGAGAATTCCACGCAGCACCCGGGCACCGCCGCGTCCCAGGACAGCCCGGCTGGGCAATGTCAGCGTCACGCAGGGACCGCCTGAGGCCCAGCTGCTGGACCAGGTGCCAAGGCCACAGGGGGGGAGCAGCCGGGCCTCCGGGCTCACGCTGTGTCCAGCCCGCCCCCTCACTGGCCTGTGGACGGCCCAGAGCCCGGGGGCGTCTCCGAGAGGCTGGCGGCAGGAAGTGGAGAAACAAAGGCCGGTACCTACTGATGAAACGGGATCAAAGCTTCTGGAGCGGCCGCGGCTGCCTCCTCCTCGGACGATGTGCTGAGTCGGGGGGCCGAGGAGTCCACTGCTGGGGCTGCCTCTCCCTGGGGACCCCCTGAAGCCCACCTCAGGGGCTGGGGGCCCCTCCCGGCACCCCAGGGAACAGTTGTCACTCTCACATGGTGGTCAGCACACCGGACAAAGAAAGGCCCTTCAAAGCGACAAGGGGTGGCCATTCAGGGCGGCGTCTCCAGGATACAGGAATGAAGGCAGCAGCTGCAGGAGCCCCCCACCCCTCGTCTCTCCATCCCCAGAAAGCCGGACTGGGAGCTGGACCGGGGCTGGGGTCCCGACTCTGATCGGCTGGCCCTGGGAGCCTGGCCCGGCCACAGACTCTTGGGGCCTCAGTTTCCCTGTCTGTGCTGCGCGGGGCCAGAGGTGGGATCCCAGGGGCCCTTGCTGCGTGGGCCACCATTGGTGACTCCGGCCACAGCCGGGAGCCTCTCTTCCTCTTTGCGGCCAGGGAGGGACAGGCAGGCGTGCGTTCCATCTGCTGTCAACTCAGCCCCGTTGTGAGGCGACCGGGGCCCGCAAAGCAGCAGCCGAGTCAGGAACACAGTGGGGCGGCCGGCACTTCAAACCCCTTTTGTTTGGGGGCTGGACACGGTCTTACAGCTACGTGATGCTGCCTGGGCCCATGTCCCCTGCCTGAAGCCCCCTCCGGTCTCCAAGTGCACCCCTGCGCCTCCAGAGCCCTCCTGCCGGCCGTGGCCCCGGGAGCCCCCGCACGGCAGGGAGCGGGCGCTTGTCACTATTGGCCGGGTGGCTGTCACCTTCCTGGAGGAGGAGGCTCTCATGCGTGAGCTTCAGGGCGTCCTCGTCCACGTGCACGTGGACGGCCGTCTCCTCGTCGTCGCCGGAGGGCAGCCAGAAGGCCTGGTCCACAAGCAGGTTCTCTAGACAGTGGTGAGTGAAGCCTGCGGAAGCCACACAGGCCCAGGTCACTGCGGGCTCTGGACGGGGGGCCGGGCAGCCCTGCACCGACCGGGCCTGGGGAGACACCCCGCCCTGCCTTTGGGGACCACAAGCCCAGCAGGCCACCAGTCTGACTGTCCCAGCTGCAAGGGGGCCAGCTGTGACCGGGAGCGACTTATGTGAGTTCCTGCTCCCGGGGAAGGTCGGACGAGGATGAGTTCCTTCCCCGAGGACCCTCAGTGTCCTCATCTACGAGATGGGACAAGAGCGGCCAAGCGGGTCACGTGCACTGGTCATGGGGGAGACACAGGCCTGAAGGCAAGAGATGGTCATTTTCCAACTTCCTTGGCCCTCAAATCAGGTGTGTAGGGGGGAGCACGTTTGCCCAAGAGATGTGCAGTCAGACCCTGCGAATACCTCCCCATAGGACAGAGGACAGCTTGGGAGTCGCGGCTGAAATCACGGTTTTCTGGCCTGTGCTCAGCCACCCTGAGCTCAGCTTCCCTCAGTTCTGGCTGAGCTCTGGGGTGGCACAGCGTCGGACACATCTGGACACTCGGCCATGTCACAGCAGCGCAGACCCCGCGGGGCTGCAGCTGCCCCCGCCGCAGCGCCCTCCTGAGGACAGGGGACAGCCCGCCCTGAGCTGACCCGCTCCCAGCCCTGCTGTGTAACACGGACGCTTGGTGTGTGACAAGAGGAAGCCCCGGAACCGCTTCTGGGAAAGCGCCGCTTTACCAAGAGCGTGGTAGGTGGAAAACTTCCAGATTTCTTCGAAAGTCTTAAAGGTCACCACAATCCGGTCCTGGTCACTGTGGATAGACAGCAGCCTGGCCGATAGCTCCTTAGGGGAAGAAGCGGAAGTCAGAAACAGTCCCTGTGGCTTCGAGGCGCCCGTCCAGCAGGGGCCCAGAGCCGCCCGACGGAAACACTCTGCCCCCATTCTCATGACCTTGGCCCCTGGGCGGCCTGGGCCGCAGGGACGCCCCCGCCGAAGGCCCACCCAGTTCCGCCGGGTGGTCCTCCTTGGTCCTGGCCTCAGTCGGGCTCCTGCACCTGCGAGCACCCAGGCTGGCTCCACCCACGTCCCCGGGACCCCCTGAGGAGCGGGACTTACCCCGAGGGTGCGGGCCACCTCCCAGCTGTCATTCTCTAGCAGGCGTAGCCGGCCCCGCAGAACCTGCTGCAGCCCGGGGTCCGGCAGCCCACTCTCCCTCCGCACGGCCAGCAGCTGCAAGGTCAGGTCTGCAGGGGGCAGAGCCAGGCCGGCAGTCAGCCTGGCCCGGGACAGGAGCTCTGGGGGTGCTATCCCTTTAACAGGCTTCTCTCCAACCTCCACGGAAGACATAGGGGGCCCAGGAGTCCCCCAGTCCAGAGGCACCCCTGCCCGAGCACGCCTACCTGTGGGGTACGTGCCCATCTGGCCGGGAGGGGTCGCAGAGGTGGGCTGAGAGACGCCCGGGGGTGTGGCGGCACCTGTAACAGAGCAGGTCTGTGCGCTTGCGGTGAGAGCTACATGGGCACCCCCTGCCCCCCGTATTTCTGTCCACACCCCTACAGACCACCGTGCACACCCTTCCCCCAGGGTCACAAGAGCCCTGCAAGGATGGAAGGCCTCTGAGTCCCCGTCTGAGCAGCCAGCAGAGTGGCTTCTGAAGATGACACTGTATCATGACTGCGCTGTTCTGGGGTTTGGAAAGGGTCTCACTGGCTACAACCAGGGAGGAGCAGGGCGGGTTCCTCCTGGAAACCCCGGGGGAGAGTCTGTCCCCCGGTCTTTCCAGCTTCGAGCAGCACCCACAGCCCTTGGCTGATGGCCCCTTCCTCCACCTTCACGGCCGGAAGCCCAGCACCTTCGATTTCCCTGACTCTGGACTCAGGATAAGAGTCCGTCCCAAGACCCTCCACCTAATCCCATCTGCCAGGTCTCTCTGGCCGCAGGAGGTGGTGCGTGTGCGCACGGGCCTGGGATCGGGAGGTGGACTTCTCCGGGGGCCATGATTCTACTGACCGCGGAGGGAGGTGAGAGCCCGGAGGGACCGCGGGGTCTGGAGCAGACGAGGCTGCGTCCTGCTGGGGGTGACGAGTGCCTTGTGAGGCTGGGTGGCCGGTTGCGGCCCACAGCCTGGGGAGGATCCATGACACACCCCCACGTTCAGGCTCAGAGGTGGTCCCTGTGGGACAGGGACCAGAGCCGGGGAGTGGCAGCTCAGCCCCCAGCCCCCGTCCCGGAGGCCGGCTCCCTGTTTGCACCTTGGCCAGGGCGTCTGTCTCTGTCCTGCTCAGTGTGTTCATCTGTAAAATGGGACGATCGACTGGGGCCTTGGGGTCGAGGGGAATCTGACTGGGACAAGCCTCTGGTTCTGGCAGCGGGCTGGACTTGAGGACGCCACCTCTGGACGTCCTGCTCAGAGGCTGGGCACGGTGCTGCCAAGTCAGCCAGGGGCCGGGCCACACAGTGGTGCTCATGTCTGCTCTCTGCCCACCAGCATCTGCCGACCGTCTGCGGCTCACCAATCCCAGGCTGTGTCCCCGCCTGCATGGTCAGAGCCCAGTTTGGGCCTAGCAGGCTCTGTGTCCCCAGGGCCTGCCCCAGAGCCGGGCACACAGCAGGGACTGAGATGCCTGGCAGATCCCCCAAAGCACATGGCGCCCAGATCTGCCTTTGAGTTCCAGTCCCCATTCAGAATCCCGGGCTCCGTGGAGAAATGGCCAATCCGAGGGCTGGGGAAGGTGCCAGGTGAGCGTGTTGTGGTCCCAGAAAGCCCACGTGCTCACAGAATGATGGGGGTGTGTTCACAGACCAAAGCCCGGGCAAAGTGAGCACAAAATCATCAGCGGTGTCAACCGATAGTCCAGAGAATGATCTCCAGAGGGATGAGCCCGCAGTAAAATAAATACATGAGTAGCGGGTGCGGTGGGGGACAGCCCCTCCTTGCAGAAGTATTGGGGGACCAAGGGGCCTCGGGTCTGTACTCGTAAAGGTTCAGAAGAGTAACGTGTCTGCAGGACAAAGAGACGAGGGAGTAGTAAATGCTACCATCTGGGCCACCTGGGTGAATGGGATCACGTGGGGCCTGTGGGGAATCGTGGCAAGAAGGCCGCAGGTGGAGGCCCCTGCGTGGGCGTGAGGGGGCGCGGGGACGTGGGGGCGGTGGGGCGAGGGGGCGTGGGGGCGGGCCGCTGAGCGAGTCGCTGCTCACAGCCCGCAGATGCCTCCGAAGGGGGAAGAAGGCCGATCCCCTCAGCAGGGCTCGCAATTCATCCCAAGGAGGTGCGTGTGGTGCGTGTGGTGTGTCCTGTGAGGTGTGTGTGTCCTGTGTTATGCATGGTGTGCAGTGTGTGTTATGTGTGGTGTATGTCCTGTGTGTGTCCTATGTGCTGTGTGTCCTATGTGTGTCCTATGTGGTATGTGTCCTGTTTGTTATGTGTGGTGTGTGTTATGTGTCCTGTGTGTTATGTGTGGTGTGTGTCCTGTGTGTTTTGTATGGTGTGTGTCCTGTGTTATGTGTGGTATGTGTCCTGTGTGTTATGTGTCCTGTGTGTTATGTGTGGTGTGTGTCCTGTGTGTTTTGTATGGTGTGTGTCCTGTGTTATGTGTGGTATGTGTCCTGTGTGTTATGTGTGGTATGTGTCCTGTGAGGTGTGTGTGTCCTGTGTGTCCTGTGTGGTGTGTGTCCTGTGTATTATGTGTGGTGTGTGGCGTGGAAGCAGCAGCTGGCAGCCTGGGCTGAGTGCTCCCGCCGGCCTGTCCCGAGCCCCACGGCCCCTCCCTGGCTGGGCAGCGGGCAGGAGGCTGCTCGGCTGCGTCCTCCCCAGCCGCGCGTGCCCCTGAGGGAGCGGAGTCCATGCCGTCACTGGTCTCGTGGGCCCGGTCCGGCTCGCCCATTCCTGGCCAGCAGGTGTCTGCCAGGACAGGCTCCTTGGTGGGTTGGCAGGAGGCTCTCCCCGGCCCCTCCCCTCAATGCTCACACCCGGAAGGACCAAGAAGCAGGTATAAAGGCCCCTCCGCCGGCCAGGCCCGGCTCTGGCCAGGCTCCGTGAGGTCCTCTGTCCATTCTCCCAGTGCATCAATTGTGTTTTGATCATTGATATGTATTGAGCACCTACTATGTGCCAAGACCTAGAGCCAGAACAGGCAGCTAATACCATGTGATAATGGGGGTGCCGGGGGAGGGGGAGGAGCCAGGCTGCAGCAGGGGCCTCAATACACTTCCATTTCCACCCCCACCCCCACCCCCACCCCCAATCTTTCCCTCTTCTGCACCAGGGCCTGAGGGGGTCAGGAGAGGGGGGCCTGGAGGTCACTGAGGCCACCCCTCAGGTCTCTGGGTGATGGGGTAGACCTCTGACACCCTGCTCACCTCCTCTGCTGGGACCCTGGGCCTCCTTGGGTCCTGCTCCCTCCCAGCCAACTGCTGAGCTTACGGCCACTCTCTGGACCTTGCCGCCGCCTGAGGGCCCCCCCTCGGGCCCCGTCCTGGTCGAGGCCGGCTCCCCGGCGGCCACCCCTGCTGGGCCCTCCATGGATAGTCGCAGCCTCAGCGCTGAGGGCTGGGCATGCCGGGCAGGCCCTGCGGGGGAAACAGAGGGTGGTGGTTAGCAGACCAGTGGACGCTCCGGCCGCTGTGCTCGCTGGTCACTCCCTCTCGAACCACCAGCAACCCCCACCTGCCCCGAAACAAGTCGGGGAGCCACGTGCAACCACCTTTGCATGGTGATCTGGCCCAGGCTGCCCAGCCTGGTGGGGTGGACGCCCTTGCAGGCAGGTGGGTTCACCCACAGACCCCGAGGAAACAGGTCAGAGCCGGCCAGGTGATCGCTGCTCAAATCGGGGACAACGTGGGATCCGCAAGGATCGTGGAGGACAGAGCTGTCCTCGTCACACACTGCGGCACCGTGGTTTGGCCTCAGCCAAGCTGGGATCCCCAAGAGATCCTGCAAACAGCCTCACGGCCCGAGCCGGCTCCGCGGCCGTCTCTCCCACCGGCAGAGGCCTGGGCTCTGGCCGGGCACCAGAACGCCGTCCTGTTTGTCAGGAAATGGGCCTGGTCCCAGGCGGCCCCGGGCGGGAAGGAAGCAGGTGGCTGTGGGCTGGGAAGAGGAAGTGGCTCCCATAGAAGAGCGACTTCTCCCCACCCCGGGGTGCCTTCGGTACCCCCCAAGAGCAGGTCATCCTGCCTCCCTCCCTCCTGGGTCAGAGATGAGAGGGTTGTCACAGCTGAGGACTTGTGCAGCCTGAGCTGGGGGCTTTGTCACCAATCGGAGGACACGGGAGGGCAGAGTTCCCGTTCGGGCAGGGAACGCAGGCACGGCGCCTCAGGAGGGGCGGGCACTGAAGCTGGGGCTGAGGGGCACAGGGCAGACCCTCAGGGGCTGAGGTCGCACCTGTGTCCCCTCCGCCTGCGTAGTCGGGACCGGGGAGCTCGCTGCCCCAAGCCGGCTGCCATCCCGTCCGCTCTCCCTGCGGGGCCCATGAGGCATCTCATGGAAGCACTCGGGGCTCTTGACCCGCTCGGCTCCTGTGTGGGGGGGTCTCTAGTCCTGACCCCTGTCACCACCTGGGTCCCTGCACCCCCCACCCCCCGAGGTGGATGGAGCAGCTGCCCTCACAGCCGGGCGGCCAGCACAATCAGACCACGTCATCCAGCCAGACCCTGTCCCCCGGGGACAGGCCCACCTGCCTGTGCAGCTGGGATCCCCCACGGACTCAGTCCTCCCACTCTGTGAGCCCCCCGCCTGCCGAGCAGGAAGCACTGCCGGGGACACTTGTAAGCGCCGGGTTCCTAGTCAAGTCCAGCGATGAGGAAGTGGGAGCAGCCCCGGGACAGTTCCCGGCCTGCTGGCTCCCAAGATGGCCCCGCGGCCGGGTCACTGTCAAGCTGCCCTTCGGAGAGTCTTCTTCCTCCGGCCTTTTTCCTCTCGGCTTCTTGAGGGGACAGACCCAGACCCCAGGCAGCACCCAACCTCAGAACGCGGGCTGGGTGACCGCTCCACGCCTCCGCGTGCTCACAGGAGAATGAGGACAGAACCATCCGCCTCACAAGGAGCCCGGTGGATAGACTGATGGCGGTCAGTAACTGTGGGCTCGACGGACAGAGGAGGAGACGGTACGAATGCAGCCCCGAACGGGACTCGGGTGGCGTCTGGCCGGAACTTTCTGAACATGCACTAGGAGGGCCTGCTCGCCAAGAAGAACCTCCTGAGGGTGGTCTGGTCATCCCTTGCCCTGGGGTGAACAGTGTCCCCCCAAACTCAGGTCCACCTGGAGCCTCAGAAGGTGACCTCACTGGAAACAGGGCCTTGGCAGATGAAGTTAAGGCGGGGGTGCACTGGATTAGACTGGGCCCCGAACCCAGTGCCCCACATCCTGATAGGAAGAGGAGGGACGTACAGACACCCCGAGGGGCCACGTGAGGACGGAGGGCAGACTGGAGTGACCAGCCTGCCCGGGGCCTGGAGAGCAGGAAGGGGCAGGAAGCCTGGAGCCTGGGGAGGGAGGTAGCCCTGCTGACGCTCTCATTCCAGACTTCCGGCCTCCAGAGAGTAAGTCTCGGTTGCTGTAAGCCGCTGCCGGCGCGTGGGACGTCCTTGCGGCTGCCCCAGGACCCTTGCTGGTGCTGTAACCCTGTGCTTTGATGTTGTCTGCTGGGAAGTGGAGTCAAATAGACCCACATCGGGGTGCTTTGGGGAAGAGAAACAAATGACTTCAGGCACAGCCGAAACTGGCATGACGCCCAACACAGAAGCGTCATCGTCAACAGCAACAGCAGGGTGACCGTCACGTAGAACAGCCACCACCCTGAGGGCTCACTGAGCATTCTTCTCTAGTCCTCACGAGGCCCAGAGGAGGGGTGTCCTGTGCCATTTCACAAATGGGCAATCTGAGGCACAGGGGATTGAAAAGGCTGCATTTGACACCAGGTGGGTCTGTGTCCAGCCCTTGCGCCCCTGGCCTTAGCCTGGATGCGCCCCATCAGCCCCCGCACTGGCTGGTACCATGAATGCCTGATGTCACTCTGCCAGCCGTCACTTGTACGAGCCTGACCGACGGCAAATGGCTGGGAACCCCCCCAGACAGGGCCAGGGGGCTGGGGCTCCCGGAAGGGTCACAGGAGGCCTGTGGAGGGTCTCAGTGCTGCCCACAGACCACACACTGGGGCAGTGCCTGGTATTAGGAGGCCTGAGTCCACCTGTCCCCCAGAACTTTCTGGCTGGCATCTCTGGTCAAGGCACTCATCCCATTTTGCTGCTGAAAAGAGGCCCAGGGGTGGAGACCTCAGAGTGGCCGGGTCACGGCTACCGTGCCACCTTGGGCTGGCCACCAGTGATGTCTGCCCCGTGTGGCAGGCACCTACCTGGCGTGAGGTCCCCCTTCAGACGGCCTTATTGCTGACCGGGCTCCCGTTCCGGCCAGACACGTAGGACGCGCTGGCCGAGCACCCACGTGGAGGGCAGGTCAGGCGGGGTCACAGTGCCTTATCCAATCTGACATCATCCCCCGGGGCCACCCCGCGAAGCTCCACTGACAGTGTGCAGGGGCTGTGACCGTGTTCACCGGCCACCGGCCATCGCCTCCCAGACGCTCCAGACGTCTGTTCTGCTCCCCCAAGCCCCAAAATGCCAGACAAGTCTTCCAGGAAGTAAAGGGCAGGAGGCTATTTTTAGATCCAACAGTGGTTAAGACCCTGCTCTGTGGGTAACACCCACTTGGCCAGCCTACACCCCCATCCCAGTGCCCCCAGCAACCGGCCTGTCCCGGCACCCTCATACCTGCACCTGATCCTCCGAGCAGCTCCCCGGCCGGGGGCCACTGGACAGCAGACACCAGGTGGCCGCTCCGGCTCCTCCCTGTTGGCCCTGCAGGCTGCCTCCTCCAGCCAGGGCAGACCGGCCGCCTCTGTCAGGCTGACGGCTCCCCGGTGGCCACCGCCCCCTGCTTCCTGCCCCACTTCCTCCCTGTGCCTGGGGCCAGTGACAAGAGGCAGGGCCGGCAGGGAGGGTTGATCATTAGCTCCTTCCTGGAGCAGCTCCAGGCCCTGTTCCGCCTGCCCCCTGCCCAGCCCCCAGGCTCTGGGGACACCCGGTCTCTCGCCAGGGATTGGGGAAGTCAGCCAGCTGCCAGCCCTCCCTGCCAACCTCAGCCCTGCTCTCTGTTCCTCTTCCACTGACTGCACACAGACGCACACACAAACACACACGTGCACTCACATCACAGACACAGGTGCAGCGCCGCCCTGCGGGCCCAAGCAATGAAACAGGCCCTGGGGACAGGCGGGTCGCCCCCAGCTCTCCCCTCTCTGTCCTCCAGCTGGCTGTATAGGTGCCACCCGGGTTTGAGAGCAGAGAGTCCCGGCCCTGCCTCTGTGGGAGGGGCTCCTGTTGGCTCAGACAAGAAGCAGGAACCGGTCTGGGGGCAGCCCGGCAGCCTCACCCTCTGGTCTCCGCCCCTGCCCAGCGCAGCCCTTGGAATTTAGAACCGGAGGGCGACCTTCACGCATGGCTGGGCTTCCCACCGGGAAGAATCTCTAGGTTACGTGGTAGCCTGCTTGTTTTAGACACGGGAAGACCGAGGCTCAGGGAGGCCATGGGATGTGCCCAAGGCCAGTGACAACCGGCAGATGAGCTGGAACCAGGTCTGACAGACCCTGAGTTTTGGTGGCTCCTTACTTGGGGTGGGGGCTGCCCTGTGCCTTGTAGGATTCTAGCAGCATCCCTGGGCTCTGCCAGTAGATGCCGACCCCGGCTGTGACAGCCAAACGTATCTCCAGACATTTGGACCCTGGGGGGAAAGTTACCTGGGCTGAGGACCACCATACGAGGCTGAGCTATTTCTGGGGGGGATACCACTGCCACCTGAGGTTGGCCCCTTCCTCACGCCCACACCCCCCTTCCACCCTTTCTCCCATCCAATCCAGGCATTATGCATAGTCACCCCCCAGAGTGCCCCTGCCCACCCCCCCAGCCTCAGGGAGGCCTAAACAAGGTCCAGGCACCCCGTCCTGGAGCCCCTAGTTACCCACCTGCTGCTCCCTCTCCCTACTCCCCGCTCTGCCCCAGCCCAGAGGGTGGGGGCCTCCATCCAGCTCCCCCACGCCCATTTGTACCCCTTGCACAGGACCTGCAGCCCCACCTACAGCCCCAACCACAGCACAGGACCTGCTGCCCCTCCCACAGCACAGGGACCCCCCCAGGGCCCCGCCCACAGCACAGGGACCCCCCCAGGGCCCTGCCCACAGCACAGGGACCCCCCCAGGGCCCTGCCCACAGCACAGGGACCCCCCCAGGGCCCCGCCCACAGCACAGGGAAGGCCCAGGTGGGGGTGGGCTCACCCTGCGGTCTTGCTCTGGGCCACCAGGAGCCGATTCTCTGGCAGGCCCAGCACAGAGCGCACAACACGACCAAAGTGAGACATCGGTCATGGAACAAATGCTGGTGTCCAGGCCTGTCCCGTGGCCTCTGCCCCCCGGCCGGGGACGGAGCTCTGCAGGCAGACGGAAGGAGGGATGAGGCTGGGAGGTCGGTCCCCTGGCCCTGCCGCCCACCCCAATGCCCCGTGTGGCCCCGAGGGCTGCTGAGAGGGCCGGGTGAGGGCCCCGCCCTTGCACACACCCCCTTCCCAGCCCCCGATCTGTGAGGTGGGGCCCCCACCGTGCAGCCCGACCCCAGAACCCCACACTGCAGAACCTGGGGTGCTTGGCTCCTGCTCGCTTTGTGTTTCTGGAAACGGTGTTGAAAGAAGCCCCACGGGCTCCGCGTCCATAGAAAGGTCTGGACACATTTCCTCTCCTGGCCGGAGCCCCCACTGCGGCCGGAGCCCCATATCCTGTTTGTCTCTGCAGCTGTGCTCTTGGCCCCAGTCCCCAGGGGGTTTCCCAAGAGCCTCCCCAACTGTGCCCAGCACCCCTCCACCCGCACGGGCACCTCAGTCCTGCACAGAGCACCCCAGCCTCACAGAGCGCATAGCTCCACACTGCACCCACACTCCACAGATGTACCCTAATTCTGCAGACTACCCCAATGTCACGGAGCATCCCAGCTCTGCACATTATACCCCGACTCCACAGAATGCACCCCCGCTGCTCTGCACAGCACACCCCAACTCCACAGAATGCATCCCCCCCAGCTCCACATGGCGCACCCTGACTCCACAGAATGCACCCCCGCTCTGCACGGCACACCCCAACTCGACAGAATGCACCCCACCCAGCTCCACATGGCGCACCCCGACTCCACAGAATGTATCCTAGCCACACATGGCACACCCCAACTCCACAGAATGCACCCCAGCTCTGTACGGCACACCCTGACTCCACAGAATGTACCCCAGCCCCACATGGCGCACCCTAACTCCACAGAATGCACCCCCGCTCTGCACACCCCAACTCCCCAGAGCACCCACTGTGCAGCTAACCCCACAGCCTTCCAGGTCGGGGGGCTTTCCACATGGGGGTCCCTCCTGGAGGCTGCGGCCAGGGGAAGACCCGAAGCCCTGCCGACGAGAAGCCGCTCTTAACCCAGCCCGGCCTTTGAGCCCCTCTGGGAGAGCTTGTCACTGTCTGGGCCTCAGTTTCCCCCTCCGGAATGGCAGAGTTGGGCTTGGAGACCCGTAAGTACCTCCGAAGCCCAATAGCCCTGCATCCTGCCATGGCTGTATTCTTGCAGAGGGAGGGAGGGCAGGGCCGGCCAGAACACCAAGCCTGGCCCTCACCTGGCCTCATGGGTCACCCCTGCTCCAGGCATATGCCACTGGCTCAAGCCTCCCACAACCACTTCCAGGTGACAGCAGACAATGGCAGCGCAGGTGCGGCCCGGGTCACGCTCTCTTCCTGAGGGTTCATCTACAGCTCAGCATCAACCAGGACCTCTGGAATGCTGGCCCCAGGAGGGCGGGGGTTGGGGGGACCGTGGCTGACCCCTACACCCACCGGGCCAGGCTTCTGGTTCTTTCCAGCAGCCCACCTGAGCCACCATGTCATTGCAGGGCAGGGGCCAAACGCTTTGCATCCAGGTCCGGAGGGTCCACAGCTGGGCTGGGGGCCGTGGGCTGGCTCTGGCCCCACCCGGCCGTCACAGCTGGAAGCAGACGGGGCCACGTGAGCGAGGGGGCCGGCTGTGTCAGTGACAGACAGCACAGGGCTGGAGTGGCCCTGGGTGTGGGCTGTGCCCTAGAGGGTGGGTGGGGTGTGGGCTTCAGTAGAAAGCACCTCAGATCGCCCTCCATTCCCTGCCGCCCTGGGCTGGGGTCTGTCAGGGTCAAGATAAGGAGACCGTCTGAGCCGGGAGGGGGCTGAGTGGCCTCCAGCCACAGGTATCAGAGCAGCCACTGCAGGTGACCTTATCTCGGAGCTGCCTGGGGCCCTGACACGCCCCCGAAGTCCTGCCTCCCTCCTCCCACTGCTTAGGGCTGTAGCTGTGCACACTTACACTTGGCGAGGAGCGATAGCCGCGAACACTTAGAATGTAGGACACGGCCCCAAATAAAGAGGCGACTGCAGAGCGAGGCTTACAAATGGGGAAGCTGAGGCTCAGGAAGAGAAAGCTCCTCCCCCCGAGGTCCCCTGGTTCCTCCACACTGACGGTGACTTGCAGAGGTCGGCCCCCTGCCCAGGTCCTGCCTGGTGAGCGTGCCCACGCCCTGACCCGGCTCCAGGCCAAGCAGCGCCCCGCCATCTCTCCTGGTCCCTGGTGCCACCCTGGTGAGGTGCAGAGGTGAGCCGGCTTAAAGCCGTTTCCCAGCAACCGACTCACGGACAGACAGACAGACACCACCACGCACCTCCCGAGGTCCCAGGCTCTGGAGCCCCACACAGGCCCGGGGCCCTGCAGGCAGGAATCCACAGGGAGACGCCTCTCTGAGTTGGTTCCTCCACACCCTAGCGTGAGCCCGGAGGCCTCTGGGGGACGGAAGCCACCAGCCTGCAACCTGGCACCACTGGACACGTGGAAGGGGTCGGACAGGTCCTGTGTCCGCCTGTTTGTCATTCTGGCCTCAGCGGCTGAGACCGGCCGGATGGATGGCGGGCAGGATGCTGGGCCCCCCGACGGCAGGAACTGCTCTTTGCAAAACAAGGAGCGGGGACCCCGCAGGCTCTCCAGATGACCGGTGGCCAGCCCCGGCCGGGTCGCCGGCCCGCAGGAAGCGGTCAGCAGTTCCGTGCCTGGGCGCTGCCCTCCCGGAGGGGATCTGACAGTGCTGCCGGAAGAGCTGGCCGGGCGCCGGGGCGGATGCGTGCAGGGGTGGTGCGGGTGCGCGCACCAGGGAGGCCCCCTGACAGCTGTTCTGGGGTGGCCAGCTGCTCCCAGACGGAGCTCTCAGAAGCGGGGTGCCGCTTCCGGAACACCCCGAATGCTGGCGTGTGGGCACTGGGAGGGGGTTACCCGGTCAGAAAGGCATAAAGGGGTTTTCACGGCCCACACAGGGCGCCCGGCCCGGGCTGGTGGGTCTCCTTGTCTCGTCTCTCCCTGTAGGACAGGCCTGAGGGCATAGGGGACAGGGACGGGGGAGCACAGAGCGCACAGGGCGGAAGCCCCAGCGTGGGGGCGCGGCGTGTGCCGTCTTCCCTGGGAGCCTGAGAAGTTACCCCAGCTTACAGCTGAGGGCCACGGTCACCCTGACCCCATCGGCCCTCACTCCCCAGACCCCCAATGTTCCTGACTTGGGAGGGTGGGACCCCTGTGGAATGCTGGACATTCTCTGGAACGCAGTCACCGGGGGGTGGAATTTGAACTTGGCTTATGCAAACATTAACCCTGGCCGAGCGCACACTCCCCAGCGGCCGCCCTGGGGGCTTCTAGAGCCATGCGTGCACTCTGACCCTGCGGGAGGCCGCCTCGGACCTGAGGACACAGCTGGAGCCCCCGGGCCTCCCCTCAAAGGACTGGACAGCTGTCCCCGGGGCCCGGCCACCCCTC
Source organism: Craseonycteris thonglongyai (assembly GCA_004027555.1). NCBI lineage: Eukaryota > Metazoa > Chordata > Mammalia > Chiroptera > Craseonycteridae > Craseonycteris > Craseonycteris thonglongyai. The sequence goes on from PVKE010000412.1 coordinate 24,698, forward strand.
CCCACCTTTTCCGAACCTCAGGAACCAGCACCTCACCTCTAGGCCCCGGTCTTGTTACCCACCCACAGTCCCCTCAACTCTGAGGTCGGGGCCCTGGGCTCCTGACCGCACTGCACCCCCAGCCCCCTGGAGGCTGCACATCACTCCCCGGGGACCTCCAGGCTCTGACTTTGGCTCCCGTCTTCCTCCCCCCAGGTCCCCCTCGGGTGTCACCTCCTTCCGAAGCCTCTCGGGCCTTGGACAGCCAGCCTGCGCCAGCCCCGGGGCCCTGAGCTGTAACTGGGGTCCCCGTCCAGGCTGCCACTTGGCTACCACGAGAGGCCCCACAACCCCAAGTCGCCCAAGGACACTGACGCTCTGCACGCGTTTGTTGAATGACTAACAAACGCAGACGCCCGCAATGGGGGCGGGGGCCCCGAACGGGAGCCCAGTGGGATGGCTGGAGGGACAGGGTTGGGGCCACAGCCTTGACAATGGGTCGTGGGGCGCAACCCCACCGGCCGACCCCACACCAACAGCCCACCCAGCTGAGAGGTTCTCCAGGCCGTCGTGGGGGGGCTTGGCCAGAGTACCCCCACCCCCCACCCACCCAGGACAGCAGAAGCTCGGTGTTACATGCGGACAAGGAGCAGACTTTGCCTCGGGCCCCCGGATGGAGGAGGGGGTCCCACAGGGAGAGCCCCATCATCGTCACTACTCAAAGGGGACAGGATGGGGGGCCTGGCAGCTTGGCCAGCTCCACGTGCCAGCTCAGCTCTGTGCCTGGCCCAGTGCTGGGCACCCGGGTTGTGGAGAGGGCAGACGGCCCGGGGGCGGCCGTGCGGGGCGGCGAGGGCAGGGGGTCAGGAGGGCGGGGAGTCTCGTCTGTGCGATGCCGTGATGGTGAAGACAGGAAGCCGCACGCGTCAAGACACCAAGCTCACAGCACAAGGCACGAACTTTAACGTATGTAGACAAACGTTCAGGGAGGACTGGGAACCGCAGGCTGGACGCAGCGTGGGGCAAAACACCGGGGGGCGTGACCAGAGGACGAAACGGCCTCACCGCAGGCGGCGGGCAGTGGGTGGAGTCTGAGGCTGAAGACGTGTTGGACAGCACACACGCTCCGGACCCTGGCCGACAATGCTGTCCCCACGGGGGCCCGGGGCACAGACCCTGCACTTGTGCACCTGGGTGCATGGTGGGCAGTGCAAGCAGCCGTCACTGTCGGGGTGGGAGTTACAGTAGCTGAGGGGAGGTGCAATGGCCCGTGTGGTGACGGGTCACAGATGTCAGTGTGGATTCAGGGTTCACTTAGTAGAGATGCCGCTGTTACATAGAGACACTCCCTAGATATGAGCAGCCACGTATGCAGTACACTCACATACGTACACCATGCTCGTACATATGTGGGTGTGCACGGTTTAACACACTCGTATACATAGGTGCCTGCATGCACGTGAGTTAGGATATGCAGTACACTCATCTATGCACACCATGCTCATGCTCACAGATGTGTGGGTGTGCACAGTTTAGCACAGTCGTACACGTAGGTGCCTGCATATATGTGAGTTAGGATACGCAGTACACTCATCTATGCACACCACACTCATGTTCACAGATATGTGGGTGTGCATGGTTTAGCACACTCGTACACATAGGTGCCTGCATACACGTGAGTTAGAATACGCATACTTATAGATATGTGTGTGCACATGAATTGTATATAGATTCTCGCACGAGCACATTCACAGCCTCGTAGACTGGATGCTTGCACGTACATGCACACACACGGGTTAGTGTACACATTTCTATCTCCTTGCTCTGTCAGCTGAGGGGCTCTAACAGAAAAGACCCCACGGAGCAGCAAGCCCCGCCCCCTGGAGCACAGAGAGCTTGGTTCCTGAGCTTATTCTCCAACAGCGCAAGTCAGGACGCCTGGCGAGACGACCGCTTCTAGGCTTGGGCCGAGAAACAGACGGTGGGCCTGGCTTGCAGGGCCAGGAAAGTGAGGAGGGAAGAATGAATGAATGAATGAATGAATGAATAAAACCCTGGGATGGAGCATGTCCAAGGGATGCAGGAGCCACCTGAGCGCGGTCCCAAGGGCCAGCACTGGACAGCGGAAGAACAAAATGGACCGAAGATAAACCAGAGAACAAGCCAGTGCGCACGAGTCCGCTGCTATGAGTAGACGATGCGGTAAATACCTAAGTGGGGGCGACCAGCCTCCGTGCAGAAGAGTTCCTGACCTTGATGGAGACAGCGGCCCCCAGGAGAGCGCCGCCCCCCAGTCCTCAGGGGCGGGCTGTGCTCACACGTCCTCCCTGAGGGCTGAGGCGACAGAGCTGAACAGTGCACGCGCCTGGCCAACGTGGCGACCTCAGCCGGGCCATCCCGGTCGAGGGCACAGGGACAGGTCACATGGACAGCCTGTGCCCTTGACCTGAGGGGGCGGGAAGGGCATGTCACCTCTGTGGTCTTCCCCCCAGAACCATGACCCCGCCCTGATCATGAGAAACATCACACCGATCCTAACGGAGGGATGTTTCACTCGGTGCTTGTCCAGGACTCCTCACAAAAAAATCACCGAAAACAAGGAAAGTCTGAGAAACTGTCACAGCCCCTAGGGGCCTGAGGGACGTGATGACTGAATGTCGTGTGACGTCCTGGATGGGGCCCTGGGCCGGGACAAGGACTTCAGGTAAGAACAGAGGAAGTGTGGATACAGTATGGGCTTGCCTGAATGGTAACGGGCCAATGTCGGTTCCGTAGAGGTGGCTAATGGACCACAGGAGTGACAGATGCCCGAACACGGGAGGCCGGGTCGGGCCCTGAGAACTCGGTGGTATTTCACAACTGTTTTATAAATCTAAAATGGGCCCAAGGAGAAAACAAGTCTACTTAAAAAGCCCCAGTCATGTGGCTCGCACTTGGTGTGTGTGGAGAGAGGACCGTGGCGGCCCAAGCAGACGGAGGGCCCAGCATGCACCATGGGACCTGGGCCTGCTCCACATGCTGTGTGTCCTTGGGCCAGCCTGGGAGCCTCTCTGGGCCACACCTCCCTCAGATGTAGAGAAAGATGCTTGGGGCAGAGCCTGGCTCTCCTCACTGTCCCTGAAGCACCGGGGAAACTGAGGCAGGCCTTTGGACGAGCACCCCGGTTCCAGCCGCTCCCAGCTGGCGATAAGGAGCCAAGTTGTGCTACCCGAAGCCTTGGGCCCCCTCTCTGTAAGGGGAGGGTGAAAACTGGCCCCGCCACAGGTCACCTGCCTGGGGCCTTGTGGGGAGAAGGTTCCCACAGCCCCCAGGGGGCAGGGGAGGTCACTAGGCTCGCTGTGCATGCAGGGAAACTGAGGCTCAGAGAGCTAACCTCTCACCCCTGGGGCAGCCTGTGCAAAGCCCACAGCGAGGGTCCAGGCTGTGGGGGCAAAGCTTCTCCTCCACCCCTCCAGGTCAGGCTCGCCCCTCAACCCCCATCTCCCCACGACCCCTTCCCCCCAGGGGTCTGGGGAAGGAGGGCAGCAGAGACCCCTCCCCGCAGAGGGCAGGACAGCATTAGTGGCCAGAAAGGAGGGGTGCGGCCTGGCCCCCCGGCCCGGGGCGCCTGCTCCTGTCCAGGGTCACTGGACTCCATTTACCGACCACATGTGGACACCGTGCTGCAGACCCGCTCATCTTGCACACGGGGAAACTGAGGTTCAGCGGGTCAGGGTCACTGGCTCAGACGCTCAGCCAGTATCAGAACCCCAGGGCCACGCCGTCTGGGCCCCCATAAGGCCTCTGGACCTGGGGGACGCGCCTTCCCACCTGACGGCGCCCCTGTGACAACATCCAGCTCCACCTGCCGGGCTCTGGGCCTCCTTCCTGGAAGTGGGGACAATAGGCTGGCCTTTCCTCGGCTACCTGAATCCGCCTGACGCGGCACTGCCCTGCTGCTCCCTGGACAGGCGGGTTTTGGGGTGCACACCCTACCCTGGCCCCCCACACCTTGACAAGTGACCCTGAGCGTGGCTCTGGGGACCACAGCATGGGGTGGCTCCTCCCATGAGCAGACCCGGCCTGGTGGCCTAGAACTTACCCCGCCAGGGCACAGCGGAGGGAGGGAGAGCCGGGCTCCCTGGGCCCCCGAGGAAAGCGCACGTTTGCAGCGAGGCTGGGCCTCCAGGCCGCAGTCAGGTGGCCTGAGCAGGCTGCCGGGGTCATTGGCTGCGCCCGCGGCCTGCCGGCCCCCCCAGGAAGGGGCCCAGCCTCCTCGATGACCTTCCCCCTCCTTATCGGCCATCGGAAGAGTCAGCAATCCCAGTCAGCATTCCGGAGCCGGCGTTCCGGAGCCGGGTGGGGAGGAGCCGCTGAGGCGGGCGGGCTCCCAGGCCCTGCCTGCTGCTGGGTGGCTCTGGGGACACCTGGGAACAGGTGCCACCTCCCTGGTCCCAGGCCTCAGAGACAAGGGAGGCTGGGCCACCCCACAGCTGCCGAGGACTCCCCCTGGCCGGCCAGTCCCGCATGGGCCGTGAGGGCAGCTGGTGGGGAGTTCACCAAGCACGTATTGAGCACCTACTATGTGCTGGCCCGGGGGGAGGGCTGCAGCGGGGCAGCAAAGGCGGGCAGGGTCTCTGGGTGGTGTCCAGAGAGACTGGTTCCCAGCCTTGCTCACAATGCGTCCCCAGGGGCGTCCTTAGAGTTACAGAGTACACTCCAGGGACCCCGCCTCAGAGTGTCCCAGAGCAGGGCCTGGAAATCCAGACTTCCAACAACTACCCACGCTCGGTCCCACCCCAGCCGGGGGTCCAGGGGGGCATTCAGGGGCACGCACAATGGCGTACGTGGCCCTTGTCCTTCCTTGTCATGTGGAAATGCTCTCCACAGGCCAGCGGCCGCACATCCGCCTCCTTCATCCCAACGCCGATGGGCTCAGGATTCGGACCGGAAGCGTGAGGCCCCCCTGGATGAGGACGGTGAGGTGTGTCAGTCATCTAGACCTGGGGGCTGGCACTGTGGGACCCAGAACTCACTTAGGACAAGCAGATCGCTTAAACCTGAACTTCTTGTCTGACCCTTTTAAAGACCGTTCTAGAAATCTTGCTTAACAAGAATAAAGCCAAGCGCGTCTTCTTCCGCCAGCCGTGACCCGATAGGCCGTGACGGGGGTGGAGGGCGGCTTTCAAGGCGAGTGTCCTCCGTGGGGAGGAGCTGGGGTGAACGAGAAACAGGGAAGGGAGCCCCGAGGGGCAGACAGGACCCCTCTGCATGGGGACGACCCATGAGCAGCTAGAAGACGCTGGAAAATGAGTGTGTGCTGATAGGTCCAGTAACAGCCACTGGGTCTGTTCCCTGCTGGGATGAGCCCGTTCTGGGCTGTGGCCACAGAAGACACAGAGCGGCCAGGACGGGGCTGCACCCTGCGGCCGGGCCCAGGCAGGGGTCAGCAGTGTACACAGGACGAGGAGGCGGCGAGGACTTGAACTTGGCTTTGCAGTGACCACTGGAGCTGTCCTCTCCACACCCCTGTGAGGCAGCTGGGACTCCCCCAGGGTGGCCGGTGAAAATGCCCTCGACGATGCTCACAAGGCCAGAGAGAGGGACTTCAAAGCGTCATGGGTGGCTGCCCATGTTTGCTTTTAAAGATTTATTTTTATTGTTTTTTGACAGAGAGACAGAGAGAGACAGAGAGAAGGGGGAGGGCTCAGGGCAGTCTCCATAGTTGACAGCATCAGTTTTCCATATAGTGTCACTCCACAGGTGGGCACAGGGCTGCACAGGGCAGGAACTGGGCCGGGAGCCTCCCGCATAGGCCCCAGTTCAGCATATGGGTCCACGTGGGCCCGGCCCGGGATTTGATCCTCAGGCTCCGGAGCTGCAAAGTGAGCACTCAACCTGCTGAGCCACCCCAGCTTCCCGGTGTTTGCTTTTAACAATGCTCTTTGGGGCAGGGGTGGGGGGTGGGATTGGATGGAGGAATACCAAGTGTCGGTCAGAGTGATGAGGTCGGGCGAGGAAACAGCCACGGCCTTCCTTCTGTATTGTCTGGTGAGTGGTTTTGGAATCAGAAGAGCAATGTGATTTGCACGGCACGGAAAGCCATCATTCGGGAGCAAGTTTATGCACGAAAGCGTTTCTGAGCAAGTTTCCAAAGCCCACGACGGGCACACGAGGCCGCAGGCCCTTGAGATTCAGGTTCCCGGGTCCCAGACCCCCGATTCCACCCCACCTCCCAGTTTCCAGTGCGTCAGGGTGTTGTCACCTGCTCATGGTACACCCCCTCCCGCTAAGTCCCATTGCGAACCATTGCAGGAGTCCTGGGAGCCGGTGGGGGAGGCAGTTCTTTCCCTGAGTGACTGTAGAAAGTCCCAACCCCTCTGGGTCTGGTGTCCCCTCTGGGTAGAGTCCCTGCCGGTTCGGCGTTCCCACGCTCAGGCCGACCCAGAGCAGCCGCTACCGCCCACCGCTGCCCTCTAGTGGAACACAGGCAGATGGGCACGAGAGCCCGCAGGGGTCACTCCGGGGGCCGCGCCAGGCTAAGACCTCAGGCCTCTGCCCAGTGCTTTCCTAGGATCACCCCCTTGATAGGTGGGGGGGACCTGGCTTTCCCAGGAAGGGGGTGAGCTGGGTTCCCCTGGCTCTCCCCACCTGTTAGCTCCCCGATTCTTTATCATACAATAGTATTGTCACGCAAGGAAGCCCGCCCAAGAGAACGTCTTGCAAGGGTTCGTTCGACCCACGCTGATGACCGTTCCCAGAAGCAAAATCTCGACGGATTGAGAAAATGCTCCAGAGAACGGCAGTCACGCAGCTTGTTTTACACATTAGAACCCAAGGAGGAGACGTAAGGTGGGGGGAGGGGGTCACATGGAATCCATTGCTGGGGGGGTTAAGCAGGCGGGAGAAAGCAAATGGGAATCTGGGCCTCAGTTTCTCCTTTCCAACTGGGAGCCCCCAAACCTGAACTTTCTTCCCAGGCCCTTGTGGGGTGTGTGGGGAGTCGGGGGGATACTGGGCTCAGTTGTTCTGCTCAAGTCCTAAGCCCGGGAACCTGTGAACGTGGCCTTATTTGGAAGTCGGGTCTGCGTAGATGTAATTAAAGTGGCGTCATGCTGGATTAGGCTGGGCCCTACAGCCAAGGCAGGCTTCATCTCTCTTTCTTTCTTTCTTTCTTTCTTTCTTTCTTTCTTTCTTTCTTTTCTTTTCTTTTCTTTTCTTTTCTTTCTTTTGTTTTTGACAGAGAGACAGAGAGAAGGGGGAGGGCCCAGAGCCGTCTCCATAGTTGCACATCAGTGTTCGACATGGTTTCCTTCCACACAGGTGGGCAGGGGCCACGCAGGGCAGGAACTGGGCTGGGGGCCTCCCACATGGGAGGCACACCCCCTCAAGCCAGGGGCCGAACGGGGGGCAACAGGAGAACCAAACTGGGCGCCTCCCACATGAGAAGCACACCCCAGTTCAGCATATGGGTCCACACGGGCTGGGGCTGGGATTCGATCCTGGGTCCCTGGGGCTGCAAAGCGAGTGCTCAACCCGCTGAGCCGTCCCGGCTTCCCCTGCGCTTCCTGTCGAGTTTGCAGTGCAGGGCGGGCATGCAGCACGTGCGGGACAGATGCACGGCCTCACCTCAGCTGCTCAGCTCCCGCCCTCTCTGCCTCTCTCCCATGGTCCTGGCTCCCCTTCTCTGTTTCTGCTGCACAAGCAGAGCATTTAATTACAAGAATGGCCTTTTGATCCCCAGCCAGAAATCCAAGTCTCACACGGTATGAATCATTTCTAGAACCGGGCCCCATGCATTCTCCGTCTCGCCATCACGCGTAAGGAGCCATCACTAGTGATTATCTGTGACGGCCGAACGCTGCTGAGTCCGCAAACCGCTCGGGGTTGGCCGGGCAGGTGACGTGATGAGATCAAGTGGGCCATGATGGAGGACGGATTCCACGTAGCCCGCCCGGCACAGACCCCCACCCACCGTGCCTGCAGAGTTCACGTGTACCGCGGGTGCATGTGGTGAGGTTGGGCCCAAATTCGCTGAGTAATGCTGCTGTGTGGACCTGCGAGGCTCCGAGAGGTGAGTCACATGTTATTTTTACCCCCAGTCTCACATGGCATGGTTTAAATTATTAAGTGGTTGGAAAGATCCCACAATAAAATCATATTTCATCTGTTTCTCCGTTTGGCTGTGAAGTCAATCGATTCACGGGCTGTGTTTGGAGGTGAAGACACAGGACAGAGGAAGGTGCGGTTTGTCGAGAGAATGCCCGGAGGTGCCCCGGGTGAGCCAGGGCCCGCGGACACTGGCGGCTTCCGCTGCCCACTGTGACCCTGTGACTTACGGGGTGTCCGCACAGCTGGGTTTTCAAGGTGACACCTTTCTAGACCAGGCCCCCAATGAGCCCAGACGCACTGTGTGCTCCGTAGGAGAAGCAATTTGTGGGAGGCTTCAGGGCACCCAGGGCAAGGTCAGGAATGTTGGGAAGGGGCTCAGGGTGTGGAGGGTGGGAGGGGGTCTGACCTCTTCCCCTTTGGTTTTCTGAGTGAGGGGCATTGAAGGGAAACGCAGAGGCATGCTCACGGACCCTACAAGCTAGTGGGTACTCCCTTCTGTGCCGGAGATTTCAGGGTGTGTTGGAGACCCTGGGACACCCCTCCTACTGCACTTCTAATAAACACCGAAAGGATCTTGGTTTGACTGTTAGCCTGTCTGGGGCCTCTTTGTGTTAAAAAGTTGCTTCAAGGCTCTCTGACACCCCTCCCTCAGGGCCTGTCCAAAAAGCAGGTGGCATCATCTTCTACAATGATCATGTGACTTGTGAAATAAGTTCTTGTCTGTTATCTTCACTAGAACAGTACATTAAAGGTATTAAATACGTGGTGGGTGCGTGGATAGATGATGGATGGATGATGGATGGTGGATGATGGATGGATGGATGGATGGCAGATGATGAATGAATGGATGGATAGTGGATGATGGATGAATAGATGATGGATGGATGATGGATGGATGGATGAATGGATGGATGGACAAATGATGGATGGACAGACGGATGGACAAACAAATGATGGATAGATGGATGGATAGGTGGGTGGATGGATGGATAGATGTATGATGGATGGATGATGGATGGATGGTGAATGGATGGATGGATGGATGATGGATGGATGGTGGATGGGTAGGTGGGTGGGTGGATGATGGATGAATGATGGATGGATAGGTGGATGGATGGATGATGAATGGATGGATGGATAGGTGGATGGATGATGGATGAATGATGGATGGATTGATGGATGAATGGATGGATGGATAGGTGGATGGATGGATGGGAGGAAAACACGTGAGAAAAAGCAACTTTTTAAAGTTAGTGATGGTACATGCTTCTCCCGGATTTGTTTCAGTAATGATAACGATATCATTTCTTGAGCCAAGCACTTTGACGTGTTTTGCTTATATGACTCATTTACTCTCCTAACAGCCCTATGGGATGGGAACTGTGGTTTGGAGAATAAGGAAACTGAGACACAGAAAGAACAAGCAAATGCCCATCCACACCTTGGTTTCTCCCTTGGGTCACCGGTGTGATGGTGACCTTCTAGCTGATCTCACCAGGCTGTGTGGGGGACACCGTACACCCCAGGAGGCTCGTAGGAGCCTTTGGAGGCATGGGTGGGGGGGGGCTGACCTTCTGCCAGGGAGGAAATGGAACTGTGGGGGGCACTGGACAGAGAGCCACTTGAAGAGGGTGAGGGGTGGCAGGGGTGTGCCCACCCGCTCTCCTTCCCGCCATCCTTCTCCCCCTTTACCCCACAGATATTTGCAGATTGCACACTTTGTACCTGGCCCAGTGCAAGGCACTGAGAATAGTAGTAATAATAACAACAACAATAGCGTGGTGACATCAAAGACATTTATTGGCCACAAGTCATGCTGGGGAATGGCACACTTAGGCTCACGTTATCCTCAGCACCATGCTAAACGGTGAGGGCAGCTATGAGGTCCCATGCTGAGCACTGAGGGCAGAGTTAGTACCTTGCACAAGCAGGTGAAGCCAGGCTCCCCGCGCAGGGGGCAGACCCGGGGGCCCTAGCCAGGACCAGGGACCCAGATGTGATGCTCTCAGCCCACCGTGGGTCCTTCAGGCAACCACTGCACATAGACTGGGCCCTATGCCCAGAGGGGGAGGGTCTTGCCCAAGGCCACCCCACGGAGAGGGAGGAGCTGTTGGGAACACGGTGACATCTGACCTGTCTAGTGCTCCTTCCATCATGTCATACTTGTGTTCTGGGCACAAGGCCCCAGTGGCAGGTTCGGGAGCCTTGCAGCTGCCCGCCACCCAGCCACCCAGCCACCCAGCCAGGCCTCCGGGGTTTCTGGAGTGGGCGAGGCTGAGGCCCATTGGCTTTGCCCATGGCTGCTTCTGCTCTCCCAGGAGCAGAGTAGCTCCTCCTGCCTCGGTATCCAATTCAGAGTCCACGTTTTCTGCGCCCAGCCCTTGACCCTTTGTGGCCCCTCTCCCCATGCAGGCCCAGGTCCTGGAGATTCCGCCTCCCGGTTAATTCGCCCAGGCCCTCTCTACGCTTTGCAACCCTCTCCCTCAGTACAGGGTACCAGTGGGGTCCACCTGCGCCCGCCCAGGTCACAGGGGCAATCGGCCACTGCAGGTGGGCTGGGTGTGGGGCCGGCCCTGGAGGAAGGTGGGGGGCAGGGGCGGAGGGACGCGCGGGTCCAGCCACGACCGTGCAACCGGAGTCTGGGTGCGCGGCCCTAGACCTGGAGTCAGGAGCCCTGCGTCCCAATCGCAGCTGCTCAAGCCTCGCCGGGGGGATGTGGGCAAATCCTGCCGCGCCGCGCCCCCGCCTCAGTTTCCCTCTCTGCAAACTGGGGGAGGAGAGGGTTGGCCCCAAAGGTCTCCAGTTCTAAAGAGAGCTAGCTGCATCACACTCGCTTTCCCCTAGGGCGCTTTCCTCGCTACTCCCGGGTTCCCAAGAGCTGCCAGGCCGCCAGCCCGGCGGCGGTGACAGCTCCGCAGACACCCACGAGCGGCTGTGGCAGGCCGCAGCGGCAGGGCCCGTTTGCGCATGCGCGGCGCGCGCGGCCTGCCGGTACTTGTAGTCCGTCAGCGCGGCGGCTGGGGCGCGAAGGCGGAGCGGCGGGGGCGCGGCGCCTACACTTCCCAGGGTGCGCCCCACCCGCGGCCCGGCGGGGAGAGGAGGCGGGGCTTCCCGGGGGCGGGGCCTCCCGGGGGCGGGGCCGGGGGCGGGGCCGACGTGCCCCGGGGCTGCGGCGACGCTGCAGGCAGGCGCGGCTGTGCCCGGAGCCGCGGACCATCGCGCGGCCGAGGGCGGCACCTGCGGGCGGGAGCGTCCGGCTGCAGCGGCGCCGGGGCCGCCCGACTTCCAGCTGCCACTGAGATGAGTGCAGGTGAGTGCCGGGACCAGGGATCGGCGGGCCCCGGAGCGATCGCGCGGCGCGACACGGACTCGGGGCGCTGCACCTGCAGCGCAGGGGGCAGCGCCCAGCGGCTCCACCCAACTTTGGCGCCAGGGTCTCGCCGTCCCGAGGGTCCCCGGGCCCTGCGCCCCAGGGCCGCCCGGCCGCGCGGACTGGGGAGCCCCTGCACCGCGCTGGCTGAGCTCTGCAAGGCGCCGCTCCGGGGCAGCTCACGGGTCCGGGGGCGCCGCACGCCTCGGGGGGCGCCTGGGGTCGGGCGCGGGGCGCAGACCCCGACTCGGAGGCCGGTGATGGTGACACGGGGGCCTTCGCAGCAGGCGGCGCCGGCCTTGAGCCTCGGTCCTGAGTCGGGGGGCGTCAGGCCGGGTCGCCGGCAGATCCGGGGGCGCGGAGCCCGCAGGTGTGTGCGACCTCCGCTGGCGGGCTCGGGCGCCTCGCCCCCGCGCATCCCCGCCGCCCGCACCGCACCCGCCCGCTCTGATCGCTTCTGTGCGGAGCTGGAAAATCCCACGGCGTCACAAGCCAGCCGCGCCGAGGGCGCTTGGGGAAACTGAGGCCTGCCGCTGGGAGGCCTTGGTGGGTGAGACTGGACCGGGGCCTGAGAGCCGTGGTGCCGCCGGGCCCTGGGCCCAGGGCTTGTCCGGATGTTCCCTGGCCCCGTAGGGAGGGGCTGTCACCCTATTTTTCAGGGTGTGACTGAGGCTCACGCGCTTGGCTCACTTGCCCAGCTCCCACGGAGGGGCAGGGACTCAAACCCCGAGCTCCCTGACCCCTGTGCTCGTCGCTCTGACCCTGTCTCTCCACAGACTGCAGCTTGGCCCTTGGCCACCGTGCCAACACCAATGGGGGCAGGGGGTGGGGGGATCAGACTGGGGAGGGGTGTGCATTTAGTGAGCATTTACTGTGTGCTCTCCGCCTGGGGGGTGCGATGTACTTCCGGGGACCCCCCCCTTCCCAGGGCAAACAGTCCCCTCCCCCTCCCAACCAAGGAGAGAGGTGCAGCAGGGGCCTTGGGCTCGGGGACAGTGACTGAGAGCAAATGGCAGGCTGTGGGAGGCAGAATGTTCTGGAAGAGGATTTCTGAAATGGCCAACCTGTTCTCTAGAGGTGTCTCGGGAGCAGGGCACCCCCAGGCTCTGCAGAACCTCCAGACACGTTTATCTAACGGGAGGCGGGGATGGTGGCTGGGCGCACGGCACGCAGCCACCGTGGGCTTTCTGTGACCGTGGTTGGTACCTCTGGCCCCTCTATAAACAGGGGGAGCCCTGGGAGGAGCCTGTTGTCCCCGCCGTGGGTGGTTGCCCTGGGAGACGGGGTGTGTGGGCCCTGGGGGCCGTGGGGGTCTCGGTTGGAGAGAACAAGGGGGCCCGGTGAGAAGCATGGTGACCACCTGGTGGCTTTCCTGTGCTTGGCTTCTGACGGGTGAATAGAGGAAGGATATGAGGGACCCTGCTCCTCGGGAGCTTGCGATGGACGTTGCTGCATGATCCGTTCATCTTAATCTTCCCGGGTTACTCCAGGCCTTTGGAGCTGACATTGAACCCGCTCTCCCATCCGCCTGCCGCGTGTACCCCAGACCCGTCCCGGCCCATCATCTGCGCGGCAGTACCTGTCGCTACGCTCATGGTGGGGGAGCCGGCAGCGCGGCCCCGGCACCGGGCGCTGGGCTCTGGTGTCTGGTGGCCGTGCACATCGGGCAAGTCGGGGCTGCCACCGCCAAGGGCAGGCCCCCGGCGGCCCTCCCCACCCTCCTGGCACCGGCTGGCGTGGCTGGGCGTCCAGTGCGCCAGTCTGCAGCTGCCCCCATGGGCTGGACTGGCAAAGCTTGGGGCCACCCGCACCGCCTGCTCGTGAGGCGGACCCCCTTTCCTTACGCCATCGGGCTGCGTCGCCCCTCCGTCTGGTCACAGGGACACCTCTGAGATGGCTCGGGCATCCCGTGCCTACTTGGGTGGTTGCTTGTTGACTTCGAGTGGTCAGGCCACTTAGGAGGTGGCGTTCGGTGCCAGATGGGCCTGGAGCCGAATCCAGCGGAAGAGCTGTGGGCTCCCTGCGCCTCAGTTTCCCCGCTGTGTGGAGGGAATGCCCATGGGTCCCCTGCCCGCCCGCCCTGGTAGCAGGTGTGGGAGGCAGCCGGTCAGAGGTTCGTGGAGGATGGTACTGCTCTTCCAGAGCTGCCCCGACCAGGTACCAAAGTAAGACTGCAGCTTCAACGAGGACGCCTATGTTCTCCCCCTTTTGGAGGCTGGAGGTCCGAGGTCAGGTGGGGGCAGGACTCTCTTCTCCGGAGGCCCCCTCCCTGGGGCGTGGACGGCCGACTTCGCCGCCACGTCCTCACGTGGCCGGCTCTCTGTGCCTGTCTGTGTCCTGACCTCTTATAGGGACACCAGGTATATTGGACTGACCATCCCAATGACCTCATTGACCTTTGTTACCTCTCTAAAGGTCTTCTCTCTGGATACAGTCACATCCTGAGGTCCTGGCCTGAGGGAGGGGGTCATGACTGCCACACACGGATTTGGGGGAGCACAGTGCCGCCCGTAACAGGGGTGCAGGGTCAAGGGGAGAGCCTGGTGGCTGACTCTGTCGTCTTCTGTTCCCATGGCTACTGGAGCAGCATCAGGCACCTGGAGGGAACCTGGAGGATTCGCCCGTACAAACCCAGTCAGCCTCCAGGAGGGGAAACCGAGGCCTGGAGGAGGAAAGCAGCTGCCCAGGGCCAAGGTGCACGTGGCAGCGCTACGGCCTGCGCCCTGGTCCCCTGCGCGGTTAGCGCAGGCCCGAGGATCTGGGGTAGCCCTTCCCTGACCCCAGTGTGGGCAGTGATGGAGCCACAGAGATGTTCCCCTCAGCGTTGCTGTGAACAGCAAAAGCCAGAACCGCGGAAACGCGGAGGGGGGCGATGGGACGTTAGCCATTCCATCATTCAGTCAGTCAACAAACATTTACCCGGCGCCTCCTGTGTGCCCAGCACTGCTCCTGACCGGGAGTCGGCAGGGACGGGAGCCAACGGAACTCCGGATCCTCCAGAATCTTGCGCTCTGGTGGGGGCGGGGGGGAGAGCGTTCTAGAACTGCGGGTGAGAAGCTTCTAATGCTATGAGCAAATGCTTAAGAAACGTTTAATTTAGAAAACAGCTGAGGACAAACATTGCGTATGGCGGATGATCTCAACTCTACAAAACAATGGAGAAAAGACCGGAAGGAAATCCGCCCACGCTGCGGTGGTCCTCCTGGGTGGGAGGCGGGAGGACGGGCCACGCGCCTGCACCTTTTCACGCCTGTGGCTTCTGGGCTGTGTTCCTTGTGTGCACTCCTCTCTCACAAGCCCTGAGGTGGACACGCGGGGGCCTGGCTTCCTGGTCCCGGGGTTAGGAGTCCGTGACTTGGTCAGGGGTCCAGGTGATGCCCTTCCGCAGGGGCCGCTGACCTCTGGCTGGGAGGGACAGTGTCACACAGGTAGTGGTGCTGCTGCTGGGTTCCCCGTGTGACTTTGTCTGAATTCAGTGCAGCAGAAGATTAATTGTCCTGACCCAGAAATTCATCAGAAATTGCATCCGAAAAGGACGGTCGTCGCCCAGGGACCAGCCGGCCGGCTCCAGCTCAGCCCGGGTGGCACCGAGCTCTGCACCGGTTTGCCCTGATGCTCACAGTCCCTTCCCAGCCGGCAACCCAAGACCTTTAATTCTTCACGGCATCTGTCGAGGAGGTTGTTTGGGGATGGACGGCGAGTTTTCTAGCATCGAGTCCTGAGCTTGGTTGAACTCAAGGGAAGTCCCCAGGGTTCCTGTCCCAGAATGGGGAGTGGGACCCCTCACTTATGGGGAAGTCTCCTGTCCGGTCCCCTGACCCTCCAGGGCATTGTCTGGGTCATGGGAGCCGGTGAGAGGCAATCGGCCAGTCCGGGTGACAGGGGAGGGTGGAGAGGGGTCCAGCCTGTGCAGGTGTCTGTCCTAACCTTGGTCCCCAGGATGCTGATAGCAGGAGCTGCCGGGCCCGGGGCTGCTGCCCGCAGTCTGAGCCCAGAGCTCTCCACGCAGACACGGGGCTTCCCCTGAACTTGGGTCTCCCGGGCCCCGACCCCAGGCCTCCCCCTGCCAGCGTGATCTTGTTGAACCCGTCAGCTCCCAACGCCACCTGTCCCTGGGGTCCCCAGAGGGACAGAGGATGCCAAGCGCCTGCACACGAGAGATGTTAGACAGGCAGGGAAAATACGGGAAAACGTGGGCGGCGTTCGGATCACGGCTCCTACTTCTCCGTGCTGACCACGTGGTCCTGTGAGATGCCGAGGGGACCAGCCGGACGTGTGGCGGCCGCCACAGGCTGCCCCAGGCAGGGGGCCTCGCGGGTACGCGGGGCAGAGCAACCCGAGTGCCGCGTGTCTGTTTACTGGGGATGTTTCCACTGCCACCGTCTCTAAGGTGTCGGCTGCGCCCTGCTGCTACCGTGTCACAACCGCCACGCCTCCCAGGGTGGTCCCCGGGGCCCCTGCACCCAGCCCGACGCTCCTGAGAACTTCACGGTGCTTTTCAGGGCTGCTGGGCTGTCTGTCCCCCCCTACAGATGGGGACATGGATTCCCAGGGGGGCCTGTCCCTTGCCCGGCATCATGTCACCGTATTTGTAAACGACAGCTGACTTGAACCTGTGCACAGACACAGGTCTCCCCGACCGGGCGGGTGCCGTCTGTCTGCGCATTAGCTGGCTGCCGCGGTGACTTCCTGGCCCCTCGTAAAGTGTGGCTGAGTGTTCGGGATGGACGAGGCTGGACCCACTGGGGGCACCATGATCGTGCTTCTTAGTGACGGGGCCGCACACTTCCCATCTTCTCACTGGGACCATGAAGCACAGTCCCATGTCCTGGGTATGTCACCTGCTGGCCCACAGCGAGCCTGCCCGGGTCCCCGGGCTTTGGAACTGCACGCTCTCTCCCCGCCTCCGGTGGGGACTCCTGCCTGGGGTCATGGCAGGAGTCCTGGGGTCATGACACGGCCCCGGCGACCCGCTTGAAGACAGGGCGGACCATGAGTCACCATATGTAGCCCACATGCCTCCTGTAGCTGTGACCCTGTGGCCCCGGGCTCCCAGCCCCACCCACCCGACTTCCCTGTGCCCTCGGATGGCTGGCTTCCCTCTCGGGGCCTCAGCGCCTGTCTGTACAAGTGACCACTTTCTTCTGACATTACTGTTCCCTCCCCGTCCCCAGAGAGATCGGCTGGGTTTGACGCTGAGCCATCGGCTCAGGGAAACAAGCCGAGTTAGCCGTGAGGTTCCCGTGTGGTCCTTCTCCTCCTGGGAGGCCACACGGGACATTTTCACTTTACCTTTACCCCGAGGGTCCTGGTATCAGGGGGTAGACAGCCCGCAGGGAGGTGACACCACCTCCCTGAAATCAGGCTGCTGAGTGGCTGAGTCCCTTGTGTCGGTGGGGAGGACCGGGGAGGGTAGGAGGCGTGCTCTGAATTCCCAGCCGCTCACTTTCCCCTTGATTCCCCTGCAGCGAGCCCTGCCAGGTGCCTCCTGCCCCCGGTGGGCTTCCGGGCTGGGGGCCAGCCAGGCGGCTACTGAGCAGAGTCTGTTGTGGCTTGAAAACGCGGTGGCCTTGGGGTCAGGCGCGCCTGGGCTGCGGCCCAATTGTCACCTGCTAGTTGCCTTCCTGCCACCAGGTTGCCTAACTGCTCTCTGCCTCAGTTTCCCCTGCTTTTCGGGATGGCTCATGGGTTTTGGGTGTCGAGGGCCTGAGGGCACTGTAGGCATGGGAGTCAGGTGGAGGGGGTCTTTGTCACAGCTGCACACACCCTCCAGGCTCCGGGCAGACCTGAACTTGCCCCTGCATAGTGCTGTCTGCTGACACCGTGGGCCGGGCTACAGCTCGGATTCCACCGGGCCGGTTCTGCCCCTCCCCCTCTCCCGCCCAGCCGGCCCCAGTGCTGTTTGCAGCGCCTGTCCGGTCCCGGAGAGCCCCCCAGCTCCCGGTCGCTAGCAGAGGTGGTTGTCCTCATGTCTGGGTCGTCAGTCCGGCTCCTAGACCCCACTGCAGCCCAGCTGCCGGCCAGAGCGCCCCACCCCCGCCCGTGCGCTTCCCGGCTCCGGTTTTCTCAGGCAGAAAGCGGGGCTTTGGAGACATGATCTGGCAACACGATTCCAGCCAGCAGAACAAGAAACCGAGGCCCGGTGTCACGGCAGTGCACAGCGCGCTGGCTCCTGTCCCCACGCCGTGTCTGTCCCCCAGGCAGGGCTGGGCCTCCCACCGGCTCCCCTCCGGTGGTCGGCACACGGGCTGCCCTGTGGCAGGTGTTCCGTTGCCCGTCTGTCCAGCGATGGAGCGACACTGGCAGGAGCTCGCGTCCCCACCTCAGTCTGGAGCTCGCGTCCCCACCTCAGGCCCAGGCCCGTCCTGTGTGGGCCTCAGGCCGCGTCAGGGGCCTTGAGCCAGGCCCCTCTGACCGTCCGCTCCACCTTGGACTCCAGCCGCCCCGGGCTCACACTGGAAAATGACAGTTCCCAGGCCCCACTGACTTGGCGCTGCAGGGGGGCGTGAAGTTCCAAGAAGGAAGAGCTGCCAGGACCACCCCAGGCCCCCCCTTTAGCTTGGAGCCGAGGTTCAAAGGCTTGACAACAACCCAGCCCCTTCATCCTACCACTGTTCCATTCTAGGCTCCCTAGTGACTGGGGACTTGGGTGCCCTGGGAGGTGATCCCAGGGAGCAAGTGAGCGTCCCCAGGGTGGGGCAGGGAGGGGGAGCAGGGGTGTTGGATGGCCCGGCTGCCACTGTCTGTGTGATGCCCATGATGCTGGAGGACGGTGCCCGCCATGCAAGGGCACAGGGCACAGTCCGGACTGCTCCCCAAGTCATGGGATTCCCATCCAGAGGGCACCCCCTCCCACCGGGGGCGCCTGACCCCCCGCGTGTGTGCAGCTGCCACTTGTACCGTGTGCAGGTTCTGCCGCCCAGCGCGCTCTCGCTCTGGGGGCCCAGTCTCCCCTCCTGGGTGTGGGGAGCCCGGGTCCAGCATGGTCCGGTTTCTCCCAGGCCCCCTGGCCTGCTGCTCCTGGGCTGAAGCCCAGGATGGGCCATGGGCCCTCCAGGCCTCTGGTGGACTCTCGTCTGCGATTTCGATCCAGTGGTTTCGATCCAGTGGTTCCGATCCGGTGGCTCGCCTCCAGCTCTGAGGCTGGGCCTGGTGGACAGGGTGCTGGGGGAGTCGCTGGGGGTGCAGAGTTACAGGCGTCGGTTGCCTGGGGAGCTCAGACGTCAGGAAATGCGATAGGAGGTGAATGCCTCCCTGCCTGCGATGGGCACGGTGTGGGGTGCAGTGTGGGCTTGGGGTGCAGGGCAGTCCTGGGGTGCAGTGTGGGCTTGGGGTATAGGGCAGTCCTGGGGTGCAGTACAGGCTTGGGGTACAGGGCAGTCCTGGGGTGCAGTGTGGGCTTGGGGTACAGGGCAGACCTGGGGTGCAGTACAGGCTTGGGGTACAGTGCAAGGCAGTTGTGGGGTATAGTACTGGCACGGGGTTAGTGCAGGGCAGTTGTGAGGTATAGTACAGGCTTGAGGTACAGCATGAACTTGGGGTGCAGCATGGGCTTGGGGTACAGTGCAAGGCAGTTGTGGGGTATAGTACAGGCACGGGGTTAGTGCAGGGCAGTCTTGGAGTACAGCACAGGCTTGGGGTACAGCATAAACGGGGTACAGCACAAACTTGGAGTGCAAGGCTTGGGGTGCAGTACAGGGAAGTCATGGGGTGCAGTACAGGCTTGGGGTACAGTGCAGGGTAGTTGTAGGGTGCAGTATAGACACAGGGTTAGTGCAGGGCAGTCATGTGATATAGTACGGGCTTGGGGTACAGCAGGAACTTGGGGTACAGCATGAACTTGGGGTGCATCATGGGCTTGGGGTGCAATGCAGGGCAGTTGTGGGGTGCGGTACAGGTACAGGTTTAGTGCAGGGCAGTCATGGGGTACAGCACAGGCTTGGGGTACAGCACGGGATTGGGGTGCAGTGCAGGGCAGACGTGGGGTGCACTACAGGCATGGGGTGCAGTGCGGGTCGCCGGTGGCTCCCAGTGCTGAGGGACGAAGGGAGGGTGGGACTGTCCACGCTGCTCAGGCTGCCTCGGCTGTCCCTGGAGGCGACGTGCCCCAGCAGAGGGTGGTAGACAGCATGGGGTGGCACCGCTGCTGTGGGGTTCTGGGGAGAAGGTCTCCTCTCCTCTGCCAGCCCCGGGGGCCACCAGCACTCCTTGGCTTGTGGCCGTGTCACTCCCACCTTGAAGGGCAGCATCAAATCTTCTGCTCTGTGCCCACAGCTTCTGCCCCTCTGTGCGCGTCGAATCTCTGCCGCCCTCTCGCCGGGCGCTCATGACCGCATTTGGGGCCACCCGGACAGGCCAGCATAATCTCCCGTCTCAGGACCCTGATTTAACCACATCACAAAGACCGACCCTCCTTCTTCAACCACACATGGTCAGTCACAGGTCCAAGGGACTAGGATGGGGGTATCTTTGGTGGGGAGGGCATTTTCCGGGGTACCCCAGGCAGCTTCCCTCACATTCTGTTTTTGGAGCCGACAGCTTTTTCTCTCCCTGTGGGAGTAGCTGAGGGTTTGAGAGGATGACATCTCATGGGATAAAATATGTTACTCTCGGGAAGCCAGGATGGCTTCAGCGGGTTAAACTAGCTCCCTTTGCAGCCCTGGGGACCGAAGATCGAGTCCCGGGCCCGGCCCGTGTGGGCCCATATGCGGAACTGGGGTGAGCTTCTCATATGGGAGCCCCCAGCCCGGTTCCCGCCCTGCACGGCCCCCGCCCACCTGTGTGGAACAAAACCATGTTGAAAAACTGATGACGTACAACTATGGAGACGGCTCTGGGCCCTCCCCTTCTCTCTGTCTCTCCCTGTCTCTGTCAAAAACAATAAAATAAATCTTTAAAAAAAATGTACGTAACTCCACTAAAGTTAAGCTTTCCCAGATCCATGAGCTGGACATAGTTGCAGACGCCGACGGGGCGCCCGTGGTCATGAACTCGCGGGGTGATAGGCGGGGTGGGCTGAGCCCTGCCCTCGGCGTGCCCTGTGAGAGCACAGCGCCAACCCCCCGAGACGGCCCTGAGACCGGCTGTGTGGCCGGGCCGTGGATCGGTGTCTCAAGAGTTGTTGGGGGCAGAGGCCACGTACTCCCCGTGAGCGGCGGGGTGAGCAGATGGCTGTCAGTCCAAAGCAGCGGATCTCAGACTTTGAGGGCACGGGACCCCTTCCACCCACACTTATTGAGGTGCCAGAGCCTTTGTTTACATGGGCTCTATTTACTGATATTTACTGTTATTTACAGCACTAGAAACGGGCGCGGAGACCATGCTAGACGATTCGTTGATTCCTTGGCTTAGAACAGAAGCCCTTTGTACGTTAGTTACCGTGTGGGTATTTTTCACGAGCAGACTGGTATCGCTTGCCCGTTTCGCAAATCTCGTTAATAGCTGGCTGAATAGACGGCAGCTGGGGTCTCGTGTCTGGTCTGTGTTCGTCAGTGGTGGCTGATGTCACCCGTCCTGTAGCCTCTGGACAGCTTCACTGAACGGACAGAAGAGAATGGAAGTGGCCAGGGACCAAAACGCCATCTGAATCTGATTCTGAGAAAGGTTTTGACCCAGCCAGCCCCTGACGGGGTCTTGGGGATGCCCGGGGGTCCCTGGACCACACTTTGAGAATTGCCCGGAGAGGACGGAATACTTGGTAGTCGTGTAGATGATGATGAGGGATGAGTAAGATGCGTGTGCCCACGCTGGTGGCAAATGAAGACTGCGGCACCCGGAGGTTTACACACAATTTCATCCCCACAAAATGTGCAGGAGAAACACGCTAGAAGAAAATCCACCAACATGCCCCTTTCTTCCCTAGTGCTTTGCTGTTTTGCTTTTTGTTTTTCCTGCTGATTCATTTTCAGCTGTGACAGGGACAGGCCTGTTCTCAAGGCGGCCTCCCTCACCGAGCAGCTGTCTTGACTCACGCCGAGGGGCAGCGTTCTCTATTTTGGGAGGTGAACTCTCACCGTGGAGCCGGGGCGCGGAGTGGCGGGGGCGTGTGGTGACCAGCGCAGGAACTTAGCGTGTGTGTGTCTTCTTGTGACGATGACGTCCACACGTGTGAACGGGAGAGGGTTCTGTCTGGAGCAGAGTCCGCGGTCGCCGATGGGGAACTGGGGGCTGGTCTGAGATCCCACGTCCTCAGCTGGCATGCCCGCTGCCCGCCGGCTCCAGCAGAGCTAAATATATCCCGGGTGCGTGTTGGCAGCCCCGGGCACCCAGCCCCCACGCGGCCGCTGACCAGAGCTCAAGGGAGTGATTGATTTCCTTAATGAAAACCTAGGCCTGCCGTGTGGGGGGCGTCTAGCCGCGCCTGCCTGGCAGGGGGAGGTGCTGCAGGCTAGGTCAGGTCCCTGCGGGTGGTAAGTGGGGAGCTGCGGTTCCGCCTGGCCTGCCCGGCACAGGCTGCTCCCCCACACTGTCTCTTCTGAGTCAGGGAGTGTGGTCACACGCCTCCCAGGGCTCAGGCGTCTTGGGGAATGGCGTACGCAGGTGGCGGACCCGGACGGTCCCATAGCGGGGATGGCACTGGGCGAATATCTGTCGTGTAGTCCCGTAGGCAGGGGGCTCCCATGGCTGCCCCCGTGACAGGTGGGGACACAGAGGTCAGGTGACTCCGAGGACCTGCCCCGGGGACCCAGCGGGTCATGGTAAACCGGGATTTGAGCTCCGGCGGCCTCGTTCCGGATCCCGCGCTTCTGCCGGGCTGCATGTCCCCTCCCGCCTCCCCGCCAACCTGCACCGAATGTGGGTCAGCGCCCTCGGAGCCTGGCTGCGGTCCTGCCCCCGGCGGCGTGTGCGCCGTGCGGACCTGAGCCTCCTCCATGCCTCGCCTTGCCAGAGCCCGGCTCCTGCCCTCCAGCCGGCGGCCCGGGGCGGCAGGGGGCCAGGTCACCACCAGGGAGCCATGGTGGGGGGGCAGCGCCCTGAAAGGGACTTAGAGGGGAACCCTCCATTTTCTTACTAAAAACAGGACCCACAGCCTGCAAGGTGGGCACCTTGGAAAGGGCATCTGGTGGGAAGTTGGGGTCTGGAGGGTCATGTCTGCCCCCCCCCCCCGGGGCGTAGGGGCTGCTCTCCCGTTGATGCCTGGCTCCGAGCTTTGTCCCTGAGGGGGCCCCTGCGGCCCAGCAGGAGAACTCAGCAGGGGCAGCCCCTTCGTCCAGGGCCGGGGTCCGCGTGGATCCCTGCCCCGATGTACAGCAGAAGCGCCCACTTGCCACTGTCCTTCGGGCCACCGCCCTTCGGGTCACCTCACGCAGGATAGCGATGGTGGGGACGGAAGTGATCTCTGGTGTGGCAGCACCTGTCACATTGTCACAGCTGGTGGCTCTTCAGGTCCTGGGATGCTGAGGATGGTCCATGCAGCCAGGTGGCGGGGATAGGCCTGCTGAAGCTGAGGTGGGCACCCACGGCAGGTGCCCACCTCAGACTCTGGGGGCCCTCCGTCCCCAGCCTGGCTGGGCGAGGTCGGAGCAGCGGGATGAGGCCCATGCGGTCCCCTGGAGGTATGGCCGAGCCGGGGACACTGGCCAGGTGGTCACATGGTGGCACTTTGGTGCCACGTGTCCTAGTGAGACCTGGAGACTCAGGGAGGGGTCTCGGCCGAGTACCAAGACCCTAGAAGCAGCCCGGCCTCACTGTCCCAGTTCTGGGAAAGAGGGTAACCCAGGAATAGAACTTGTTATTTCCCACGGCGCCACCCGGCTCTGGGGGCCGCAGCAATTCGGAGGGGGTGGCACCGGTGACCGGGATCTGTGGCTTCAGGTACGAACGTGCGGGGGGTGTGGCCGCCTGTGTGGGGTGGAGGCGGCCGGCGGAAGCCCCTGCTCGGCCACGTCTCCATCTGTGTCCGAGACGACGGAGCCGCTCGGTGCTCAGTCTGCACGTGCAGGGTCTGGAAAGCTTGGCCCTGAGCGTGTGGATGGCAGAAGTGTCAGGACAGAGCCCTGGGTACGGCCGGCGAGCCAGTGCGTCAGCCCATTGTTGCCGACTGTCCTACGTACGCCTGGAAGTCGCCTCTGCATACGGGCCCCCTCCCAATACCAAGCCCGCAGCCGCCCACCCTCCCCCGCAGCGGCCGAGGCGGGTGGGACGAGCCGGGCACGCACGACCTGACTCTGGTCCCGCAGACAGAGCCGGGCGCCCGCCAAGGCCGCGTCCCCGGGGAAGGGAAGTGGATTGCGGGCCCACGGGGCTGTGGTGTGGCCGAGGGGCCGGGGACTGTCATCGGGGCGGGCGGCGGCCCGGACCCCCGGGTGTTTCCAGGTCTTCTAAACCGCAAGATGACCGCTTGTGTCTGCCGGGGGCTCACCGTGCCTCCCCGCGCTCGGGCGGGTGTGACCTCCTGAGACGTTTCTCCGAACCCTCACAGATACTTCAGGCTCTAGGCGTCGGGGGCAGCAGGGCGGCCGGGGTCGCCCCCAGGAGGCAAACCTGTGGTTTGAGGCCAGGGCTGCCCTTGGGGATCCCGGGCGCGCCCAGCACCCCGCGATGTCTTCGGAGAAGGGCGGCTTGTAGGTGGGGCTGGAGCAGGGAACGGCCGTGCTCGGCTGAACGTGAGGTCAAGTGCACGACCTTGGAGAAGTGTCTGCAGGGCAGCAGCCTGGGCATCGATTTTAATGAGAAAAGAGGCTTAGAAAGACGCTGTGAGCGCACCCGGGCCTTGTTGGCACCCAGTCAGAGCGTACGGGGGGCCCTTCCCCGCTCAGGGCCCCACCGGGGTGACAGGTGGGGGCACATGCGTCTGTGCTCTGAGCTCCGTTGTGGCTCTTTCCTCCCGTCCACCCACATCCGGGCCCCACTCCCTGGTCCGTACAGAGCGGGGACCCCCTTCTCGCGGGGCGTCACTGTCACATGAGGTCTGGGAGCCGCTGAGTGCCGGCATCTCGGCCGTGGCTGTGGGAGTCGTGGCTGTGGGAGTCACCGTGTGGCCAACAAGACGCGTCCATGTTTGCAGGGTCGGTGAGCAGAGAGGAGCCGGTTCCTGACCCCGGTGACGGTGGGCCCCTGGGTGTGTGCCCGCCTCCCTCCTGGGACACCCCCGCAGTGCTGGGCGTGGTGGCCGGGGGCTTCTGTGGTCGCTCTGGCCACACTGTGGTTCCGTCACCGGACGGGCAGTGCTTTTGTTTTGTTTCGCTTGTGTTTAAAGGTCTTTTTCTCTTGTGGTGTCACAACCACTTCAGCTGCTTCTAAGTGCGCCGTTCGCACGGTTGTGCCGTGGTCCCTGCCGTTATCTCAGGACTTTCCCCCTCTGTCTCCATGCCGCCCCTGCCGGGCCCCCGACCCCAGCTCCTGGCTCCTCTGGGGACCCCGTGCGAGGGCGGCGTGTGTCTCGCGTGCCGGCTGATCCTGTGAGCCTACTGTGCGCCCTGCTGGCCTGTACGGAGCAGGTGTCAGAAGGGCCCTCCTTTGTGCGGCGGGATCGTAGCCCCCGGTGCGGACGTGACGACCAGGGTGTGTCTGTCCACCCATTCGCCCATCTGTCCACGGGCCCGGGGCCGCTCCCGCCTTTGGCGGTCGTGCACGACGCTGCTGTGGATGTGGGGGTGCAGACCCCTGCCTGCAGCCCCGTGTGCGCTTCTTTGGGGCGCCGTAGCCAGAAGTGGGCGGCTCCACCGGCTGCCACGCCGTTCTCCATGGCACCTTTGGGGCGTGGCGTCTGAGGGCAGGGTGGCCTCTGAAGCCACCTTCCATGAGGACAGGTCCCCGGCCCCCTGTCGTTGCTCCCTGCATGCCCCCTGTGCCCCCTGTGCTGAGGTACTTGAGGTCCCTGTGTGGGCGAGCGCCTCTCCACCCTGTGTCCTGGCACAGGCTGTTCCCCTTGCGGGCCTTCCTGCCCGCCCCCCGGGCCCCCACGTCCGCTCCATGGGCGAATGTTCTGACCCCTCACCCCCGCTGAGGGACAGCCTTGTCCGTTTGTGCAGGTGTGTTGTCCCTGCTCCGAATCCTCAGACCCAGGGAGCACCTGCCGGGCCCGCAGGCTTGGTGGCCGCAGCTCCCAGGACCCTGGATGGAGCCCGGGAGGCCCTGAGGCCTGAGCCGAACACACGGCTGCTTTTTGGAAAGACCCAAGGCCACATGCAGGGCGCTGTCCCAGGCAGCGAGGTGTAAATTTAGCCGCTGATTGGAAAATGTCCCGCACCTTCCTTCCCCCACTTCCCTTAGCCCGTGAGAGTGAGTCAGAGAGCGGCTGTTGTAAGGGCCCCTGAGAACACCCCATTGTCTGCTGAGCCATGGAAGCCCGGGGGTGCCGGCCCCTGAGCCACAAAGCAGACCGGTGGTGTCAGGGTGTGAAGCCCCCAGTCCTGGCTCAGCCCCCCACCTCTGCTTTGGCGTTCTGCCGCTTCTCCTGGCACCGTGTTTTTTTTTTTAAAGATTTATTTATTGTTTTTGACAGAGAGAGAGAGAGAGACAGAGACAGAGAGAAGGGGGAGGGCCCAGAACAGTCTCCATAGTTGCACATCATCGGTTTTTCCACATAGTTTCATTCCACAGGTGGGCGGGGCTGCACAGGGCAGGAACTGGGCCGGGGTCTCACCCTGGTGAGAACTGAACTGGGGGCACTCCCCAGCTCAGCATATGGGTCCACACGGGCCGGGGCCGGGATTCGATCCTCAGTCCCCAGGGCTGCAAAGTGAGCGCCTAACCCGCTGAGCCGTCCCAGCTTCCCCCACCGTGTTTTAAATTGTAAAATAAACACGATGTGAAATGCACCATCGGAGTCTCTGCCCAGCGTCCAGCTCTGTGGCTTCAAGTACGTTCGCATCGTTGTGAACGTCCCGCCATCGTCTCTGGGGCTTTTCCGTCCTCCTGCCGACACTCTGCCCCCATCAAACACAACCCCCGCCCCCTCCCCCAGCCCCGCCTCTGTGAATGCGACTCCTCCAGGGACCTCAGGACGGGGACTCACACCGCGTTTGTCCTTCTGCAACTGGCTCATGTCTCCAGGCCTGATGTCCTCAGGGTCCATCCATGTGGTCACACGTGTCAGGACTTGCCTCCCTTTTTTTTTTTTTAAATTTTTATTTATTTATTTTTGACAGAGAGAGAGAGACAGAGACAGAGACAGAGAGAGAACTGAACTGGGGGAGCTCCCAGTTCAGCATGTGGGTCCGCACGGGCCGGGGCCGGGATTCGATCCTCGGACCCCGGCGCTGCAAAGTGAGCGCCTAACCCACTGAGCCATCCCGCTCCCCCTTGCCTCCCTTTTTATGGCTGAGGAGTGTTCCCTTGTGCAACAGGCCACCCTGTTTCTCCAGCCGGCTGCTGGGACCGGGCGGTGACTCCCACCTCTGACTGTTCTGAACGATGCTGCTGTGACCTCGGACGCTGGTGCCGGTTCCGCCTGTAACGGCCGCGTCCTGGAGCCCCGCTGTGGGCGGGAACCAGGTGCCAGGCCCGGCAGAGCCCTCCCTCCATGTTCCTTCCCCCTCCGCACAGCCCTGCGACATGGGTGCTCCACGTGCCCCCCACGTACAGATGGGGAAACTGAGGCCAACAAGGTGAACGGCTTGCCTGCCACTCCAGTGTCTGGGCTGGGGCGCTGGGTGGGGGGTCCCCCACATTCGGAACCCATGTCGTCGCTTCTTGTAGCACGTTCAGCTGGCTGTGTGCCTTCAGCCTGCCCCTCAGTCACTCAGTCGATCATCAAACGCCGAGTGGACCCACTCCCCACCCTGCCCTGGGGCTGGACTCAGTGAGGTGCGCCGGGCTGGGGGCCCCCTCTCGGATGGGGGACTCACTCGCAGACGTGGAGAAGAGGCGACCGACTGTCCATGTCTGCCACAGGTGCCGGAGACACAGCTTTCTCCGCGGCTGCCCCAGTCACACCTTCACCAAAGCGAGCCCGCCAGTCCCCGCTGCCCAGCCCGACGCGGAACAGCGTGTCTTTCCGTATTTGCCAGGCTGATGGGGAGCAGGGCCACCCCGCTTAACCCGCCCTCCCGGTACGAGGGTGCCCGAGAGCGGATCTCTGTGCACGTCCCGTTCCCGCCTCTGCTTGTTCT
Organism: Craseonycteris thonglongyai; assembly: GCA_004027555.1. Lineage (NCBI taxonomy): Eukaryota > Metazoa > Chordata > Mammalia > Chiroptera > Craseonycteridae > Craseonycteris > Craseonycteris thonglongyai. The sequence continues at coordinate 52,193 of PVKE010000412.1, forward strand.
TCCCGGAGGGGGCTGTCTGTCTTTGTTGACTCAGGAGGCGGATGGGCGTGTGGACTGCATCGTGGCAGGCGGGGCGGCGACTCTCTGGCTCAGGGGTGGCTTTGCCCGCGGGGGGCCGTGGGGGTGATGGACAGGGGTGTCGGCGGGCACAGGAGGCAGGCCGCAGGGACATGGGGCCCCATCGCCTCCCACCCGTCTTTCCCGCCGGCTGATTCTCCTGCGCACCCGCTCCGGGGGCCGCCCGAGAGGCCCTGCGTGGAACGAGACGGGACGGCCCCGCGGCCTCCCCGGCCTGGGGTCTCCGCACCTGCTGAGCCTCTGCTGGCCGTGCCCCACCCCCCCAGCTGCTGCTCAGCCTTCGCGGCCCGGCCCGCCTCCCCACGCGGCACCGCCCCTGCCGAGGCCCCAGTGCCGGGGGTGCTCGTTCCTCTACTGTGTGATGGGACATTCGGTGACTGTCGGCGGCGGGGAGCTCCCCAGTGCAGCTCCTGGTAGACACCTGGGGGGCCCCCTGTGTGTCCTCTACCTTAGGGAGCCCTGGATCGCGCTGAGGCCCTGAGGCCCAGAACCTCAGAACGTGGCCGTATTTGAAATGGGGCCATTGCAGATGCACCCCCTTCCCTTGCTGGCTAGAGACCCCTCCCAAGCCACCTGCTGAGCCAGGCTGCCGTGGGGTGCAGGCTGCCATGGGGTACAGGCTGCCGTGGGGTACAGGCTGCCGTAGGGTACAGGCCGACGTGGGGTACAGGCTGCCATAGGGTACAGGCTGCTGTAGGGTATAGGCTGCCGTGGGGTGCAGGCTGCTGTGGGGTACAGGCTGCCATGGGGTACAGGCTGCCGTGGGGTACAGGCTGCCGTGGGGTACAGGCTGCCATAGGGTACAGGCTGCCATGGGGTACAGGCTGCCGTGGGGTACAGGCTGCCGTGGGGTACAGGCTGCTGTGGGGTACAGGCTGCTGTGGGGTGCAGGCTGCTGTGGGGGTGACTGGGAGGCTGTCCATGAGGCCCGGCGGCCAGGACGCCCCTTCCAGGTGGGGGATCCAGGCACCTGTCTGTCCCCCCCGCATGGCTGCACGGAAGGAGCACAGTTCTGTCTTGAAATCATCTCGTTTGCACTCAGGCCCCCACCCTGGCAGGGGCACAGGCGTAGGGGTCGCGTAGAACTTTCTATACCACAGGCGGCGACCCATTTGTGGGCACGAAATCGGATTAGTGGGTCACAGTGGCATGTGTTATGTAAGGGGTCAAATAGAAAGAGAGCAGCACACACGCCAGGAAGAAGGTGTTTATCGTCTGACGGGAAAACCTGGCGTGTGTTTCGTGCAGGCTGCGTAGACCACGCTGGTCCAGCCCGCGGCCACACAGGACGGCTTTCCGTGTGACCCAACCCACAGGCGTCAGCTTTCTTAAAATGTGGAAATGAAGCACGGGCCTTTGTTAGCTCATCAGCTAGCGTTAGTATGAGTGTATTTTCTGCGTGGCCCGAGACAATTCCTCCCATGTGACGTGGGAAGCCCAAAGGTTGGCCGCCCCTCCTGATAAAACTACAGCAAGTGTGGTGGCGGGAAAATGACGCCTCCAAACCGTGTCAGGTCCTCACTCCGGACGCTGTACGTGGCGGGGTCTTTGGAAACGAGTCTGCAGCTGGGATTAAGTTAAGGATGCTGAGGGGAAGCCGGGACGGCTCAGCGGGTTGAGCACTCGCTCTGCAGCCCTGGGGACCGAGGATCGAATCCCGGCCCCGGCCTGTGTGGACCCATGTGCTGAGCTGGGGTGAGCTTCCCATGCGGGAGCCCCCAGCTCTGTTCCTGCCCTGTGTGGCCCCCCGCCCACCTGTGTGGAAGGAAACCATGTCAAAAGCTGATGACGTGCAACTATGGAGACGGCTCTGGGCCTCCCCCGTCTCTCTGTCTCTCTCTGCATCTGTCTCTATCTCTGTCAAAACCAATAAAATAAATCTTTTAAAAAAAGAAAAAGGGTGTTGAGACGGGGAAATGACCCGGGTGATCCACTCAAGCCCTGAAAGCAGTCACCGTTATTCTCAGAAGAGGGGGCCACAGTCAGGCACCCGGAAAAGAAGGGGATGTGACCCGAGGCCCAGGCGGCGGGGATGTAGCCACAAGCTCCAGGTGCCTGAGGCCCCACGAGCTGAACGTAGCAGGGGCGGGCCCCCCACAGCTTCGGGAGGGGACCCCTTCACTCCAGCCCAGGGAGACCCCTTCTCGACACGGGGCCTGCAGAACCGGGAGAAGACCCCTCTGTTGCTCTAAGTGGCGGTTTGCTGCAGTCGCCGCGGGAAGCTGACATGCTGCGGATCAAACGGCCCCGAGGCTCGAAGCCTAGATCAGCGATGAGCCCTCTTGCTCTGGGCCTTTGCTCGGGGCCTTTGCTCGGGGCTGGGGCCGCCTTGGGGGTGTCTGCTTGGTGGGGTGGCTGGGCCCCACAGGCCGGCTCAGAGTGCGCACCTACAAAGGCCCACGCGCCGGTGACACTGTCAGGCGTGGGCTTGGAATTGGCGTGTGGTCACCTCCCCCTGTATGCCTTTGGCCGAAATCCCAGCTGAGACGAGCACGGGTCAGGGGACAGGGAGAGGTCAGGCCAGTCCCCGCCTGTGTGTGCGGGGACCCCGTCCGGTGCGTATGTCCCATCCTATGTGCTGATGTCAGAACAGTGTGCAGGCTGCCGGCCAGGGACATAGAACCTGGCTCCCAGTGCGTGTCCCCCACACCTGTGGCCCCAAGGTTTATGGGGGCTCTGTGTCTCTGTGACGCTTCCTGAGTGTCCTCTGGAAGGTTCCAGTGGGGCAGGCACAGCTACGGCATTTCTGGCCTTACCTCCTCACCCGTATCCACAGAGGAAAAGAGGGGCTCACACTGCAGCATCGGGGAGGGGAGAGTCCTGTCCCCCTAAAGCCCAGCCAACCACGGCCCGAGGACGGGAGGTGTGAGTTGCAAGTTAGTTGTAGCCCATCATGGTCCTGCACCCGCTCCTTCCTGCAGACCTCGGTGGGGACCTTGCAGATCTCAGTGGGGACCTAGCAGACCTCGGTGGGGACCTTGCAGACCTCGGTGGGGACCTTGCAGATCTCAGTGGGGACCTAGCAGACCTCGGTGGGGACCTTGCAGACCTCGGTGGGGACCTTGCAGATCTCAGTGGGTGGGGACCTTGCAGACCTCGGTGGGGACCTTGCAGACCTCGGTGGGTGGGGACCTTGCAGACCTCGGTGGGGACCTTGCAGATCTCGGTGGGGACCTTGCAGACCTCTGCAGCCCAGGCCGTGGAGTGGGGACCCGGGTCTGGGGTGGCATGTGCACTCGCTGTGGGCTCAGCAGAGGGCTGTTGTCATTGTCACCGGGATTGTTTCTGCCCCCAGCTGGGCACAGGGACACAGGGTGTCGATAGGAAGAGGGGACGCTTGGGCAGTGGCCCCGGATGCATAGTCCGTGCCCACTGCTGGTCCCCGGGGCTGCGGCAGGCCGCTTTCTGCGGTGATCTTTGGTCACCGTCGCCGTCTGTTGGCTGTGACGTGAGAGTCAGACTGGGCAGCTGGGGTGCCAGCCCCCTCCCGGCTCCTCAGGGCCGACAGGCGGGGCGCCGGCACCGCTCACCGGGCCTCCCAGGGCTGCTCCGAGGGCCGAGGGGCCTGAAGTGAGACAGGTGCTTAAGGGGCCCCCAGAGTCTCTTCGCTGTGACCGCTGACTCATCTGCACACATCACGTGCCTGTGGACTGTCTGCGGCTGCGTGTTGCGCCCAGCGCTGTACTGACCACACGGGAACTGGTCACGGAACATTTCTGCCTCCTGAGACTGTAAAGCAGAAGCTAGCGGTGGGGGGGGGTGCCCCAGAGAAGAGGGGGCGCCTCAGGGACCATACAGACAGCCAGACTGGGCCCAGCACTGCCGTTCACGACCAGGGGCCTCCTGTTAGTCATCTGAGCTTCCCATGCCTCAGTTTCCCCCCGGCATATTGGGGCCGTGCTGTGGGTTACGTAGATCCCCCCAAGTTCATGTCCACCTGGAACCTTAGCGTGTGACCTCTTTGGAATGAGGGTCTTTGCAGATGTAAAGAAGATGGAGATGGATTCGGGGGGGTCCCAAAGCTAATGATGGGTGTCCTTGTAAGAGACAGAAAAGGACACCCAGACACGCAGGGGGAGGCCATAGGCCAGGGGTGGCGAACCTTTTGGCGACTGAGTGCCAAAGTTTATGAAATAAGAGTATACTCGCTCGACTCGCGTGCCAACCCATCGAGTGAGATAGAGGGATTATTTTTACATCTATAAGAAGCATAGGATGTTTTTATAACAAAAAACAATAATTTTTTAAATGGTATTCACAATTACTTGTTTTGAAGTTTAAATATTTTATTAGAGTGCATAACAAAGGTAATTATATAAATTAAATACCATAGAAAATCTCTATCAGTCACTTATTACATTTTTATTCGGTGTAGAATAACATGATATTATAATAAAATGATCATTTATATGAAACAAAAAGGAAAGAAAACACGTGACAGAATTAAATTATAATAATAAACATTAGTCGTCAAATGCACGGAGTACCCATGAAAATTAAAGGATCCTCTATCCTCTATCATTGTTAGTGTGATTTCTTCCCATCTGCCACTTAGTCAGATCAATTTTAGTTGATATTTGGACCCTGTCATCTAAACTCACCGTGAAATTGCCCTTAGCGCCCTCCCAGCTCCGCGTGCCGAAATAATTGCTCCTCGTGCCACTTTGGGCACGCGAGCCACAGGTTCGCCACCCCCGCCCTAGGTGCACAGAGGCTGAGACTGGAGTGACACGGTCACAAGCCCGGAGTGCCAGGGGCCCCCAGGAGCCTCCCGAGGGGGCCCAGCCCCACTGGCACCTGAGACCCATCCAGCCTCTGGCCCTCCTGGCAGCCAGGACTGGGAGAGCAGAAATATCTGCTGCTGCAGCCCCCGGGTGTGGGGCTTGCCGGGCGGCCCCAGGACATTGGCACGCCTGTCCCCGCCGCCCACCGCGTTGTGCGGAGGACGTGAGCTCGCTCACGCGCCCCTGGCCGCGTGGGGCTGTGAGTGGACCCCTCCCCACCCCCAGCCTCCCGCCCGCGCGGGCCTCCTCAGTCCCTGTCCCGGAAGCAGGTGGCGGGAGTCTATTTCCGTGTGCTGGGAGGGGCCGCAGTTGCCGCATGACCCTCTGGCGTGTCCGCCGGGAGCTGGGCCGGCCACAGGCTCCCTGCCCCGCGCAGCTGCTGCCCACACCCTCCACGGACGCCAGGCTCCTCGGGGATGCCCGGAGAGGGGCCAGGTAGGGGCCGCCTGCCCGTGGGCTGGGGAGGAAGGCGCGTGTTTGTCACTGGGAGTCCTGAGCCCCAGGAATGAGCTTGGGGGGTGCAGCTCTGAACGGGGGTGTCTAACAGAGCCCTGCGGTGTTCCATGTGCTGAGGGCCGGCACCTGGGAGCACGGACTGTGTGCGCGTGGGCTTTGGGACCTGCTCTTAGGGTCTCCAGATGACAGCAGGGGTGACCCCATTTACAGACGAGGAAGCTGAGCAATGGGGAAGGGCAGGTGGTGGGGACAGAGCCGGGACCAGGCTCCCGTGCCCTCTGACCCCGCGGCTGGGGCAGAGTCCCTGGGCGCGCAGACCCCTCCCCACTCGTCCTCTGAGGCCGGGGTGCTCAGCCAGGGCCGGGTTTGCTCCCCAGGGACCATGTGGCCATGTCGGGCGACAGTGCTGGTTGTCAGAGCTCGGGGAGGGGGGAGGCTGCCCAGGAACCCCCCGCCCCCCAGCGAAGAGGAGCCGGGGTCCCCTGAGCCGAGGCCCAGAGACCTGCTCTGAGGATCGTACAGTCCTTACGGCTCCTGGTGTCGGCATGGGGACCAGGTGCGTCCTCTGCTTTGATAGGAAATAAGTAACTTCTAATCCACTCAGAGCAGAGCCCTCATGTGCACAAGGGCGCCGGCGGGGGGGAAGGGCCGTGGGGAGGGCGTGGGGGAGAGGCAGTGGGGGGCACTAAGGGAGAGGACACGGGAGGGGGCAGATGGAGGCGGGGCAGGTGGTCGAGGAGGAACCTGCCCCCAGAGCAGAGCTGGGGTCCTGCCTCCCGGGGAACCCTGGCCTCGTCCCCAAAACGCTCCTCCGGGGTCCTCAGGCCTGCGTCTGGCAGGAGGCTCAGCACCTGGCGGGTCTGCCCCCCGCGGCTGCACTCCTCTTAGGCCCGCAGCTCCCGCAGCGCCTGGCTGCGCCGTGGTCCCGGCCCTGGGGGCCTCAGGGAGCCCCTCGTACACGGGGCTCACGGGGTTCCTCCCTCCCGGGTGTTGTGAGTGAGCGGAGCGGCCCCTCCACATTTATCTCCCAAAGCGAGTCGCCGGCCGTGTGGACAGAGCGCGCCTCCTGGCCTCTGAGCATCCGCTGGCTGGGGCTCAGGTGACATCCCTCTGGCCTGGTCGATGTGGATTGTTCTGGAAACACCAGGATGGCAGGAGGCACAGGGCGGTGCCCGGTTCTCACATGGAGTTTCCATGCCGGACGCTGGACGGGTCTCCGGGCTCAGCTGGGTACACAGTGTCCTTCCCATGGGTGACAGCCAGTAACTGAGGGAAGAGAGCAAACAGCAGTGACGTGAAGAATGGCACAAACCCGGTGAGAGACGCGCGACCCTTCCCGATCCACCCGGAGAAGCGGCGTCTCGGGATAGAAAGAGCACGAGAGGAAGTGGCGTTCTAGTTCTGTGACGTTCCCGTCGGAGCTAACGCGGCGGCAACGCTGTGACGCTCGTGGGAGAGCGCGTAGGGACGAACCTCTGCTCTCGGATCCGGCAGCGGCTGCTCAGACGTGACACCCAAGCGCACAGCAGCAGAAGAGACCCTGGGTCCTGGGGGCTTCGTCAGACGGGAGCCCTGTGCTGCAAGGGACATCGGGGGAGAGGGTACCCGCCAGCCATCTGAGAAGGGGCGTTTGTCTAGAATGTGTCAGCAACTCATACATCAGTTATGAAAGAGAAGTAGGGAAGCCGGGAGGGTTCAGTGGGTTAGGTGCTCACCTTGCAGCCCCGGGGACCGAGGATCGAATCCCGGTCCCGGCCCGAGTGGACCCATATGCTGAACTGGGGAGTGCCCCCAGTTCGGTTCTCACCAGGGTGAGACCCTGGCCCAGTTCCTGCCCTGTGCAGCCCCGCACCCACCTGTGGAATGAAACTACGTGGAAAAACCAATGATGTGCAACTATGGAGACTGTTCTGGGCCCTCCCCCTTCTCTCTGTCTCTGTATCTCTCGCTCTGTCAAAAATCAATAAAAAAAAAAAAAAGAAAAGTAAGTGGACGCAGGACCCGAGTAGACATTTCTCTGAAGGAGACACACAGGTGGCCAGCAGGCACGTGAAAGGGTGGTCACGTCACGGGTCACCAGGTGAGATGTCACCTCACACCCCCCAGGACGGCTGTGGTCACAAAGGCAGCCGCAGCCAGTGCGGACGAGGGCATGGAGACACCGGACCCTCCTCCATGGCTCCTGGAGTGTCAGACGCCGCCTGGAGGGAAGCGTCTTGCGGCTCTTGGAGCAGCGACAGAGTTCTACAGGACCTAGAGGTTCACCCCTCGGCATACAGTCAGCAGAAGGGGGTCCGTGTCCAGGCAGAGGGGCTTCTGGGTGAATGGTGACAGCTGCTCGGTCCTCACAGCCCCCAAGTGGAAACAGCCCCCTGCCCTCTCACCGCTGAGTGGGTGCATGGGGTGGGGTCACACTGGGGAGTATTACTCGGCCCTGAAAAGGAACGGGGCCACTGGGGAGTATTACTCAACCCTGAAAAGGAACGGGCCCACTGGGGAGTATTACTTGGCCCTGAAAAGGGACGGGCCCACTGGGGAGTATTACTCGGCCCTGAAAAGGAACGGGGCCACTGGGGAGTATTACTCAGCCCCGAAAAGGAATGGGCCCACTGGGGAGTATTACTCGGCCCTGGAAAGGAATGGGACCACTGGGGAGTATTACTCGGCCCCGAAAAGGAACGGGCCCACTGGGGAGTATTACTCGGCCCCGGAAAGGAACGGGCCCACGGGGGAGTATTACTCGGCCCCGAAAAGGAACGGGGCCACTGGGGAGCATTACTCAGCCCTGAAAAGGAACGGAACCACTGGGGAGCATTACTCAGCCCTGAAAAGGAACGGGGCGGGGCCAGTATTACTCGGCCCTGGAAAGGAACAAGGTACGAGCACCCGCTACCACGTGGCTGGGCCTTGGAAATGTGATGCTGGATGAAAGGAACCGGTCACACGAGGCCGCGGGCGGGCCGGCTCCGTGTCTACGCAACGTCCGGAACAGGCAGCTCCGTGGGGACAGGACGCGGCTGACCCGCGGCCGGGGGCTGGGTGGGCATGGGCGTGAGGGTACTGGGCCCAGGGCTGTCTCTTGGGGGGCGACGCGAATGTCGTCGGGCTGGTTGTGGTGACGGGCGTGCCACCGTGGTTGCGCTAACACCACCGCCTCGTGTGTTTGCATAGGCGAGTCGTGTGGGACGTGAGTTGTGTGCGTGCGGCGGGTGAGCCGTGCAGAGGGCCGTCCGCAGAGCTCACACCGGCCGGGGCAGGATGGTTCCCACGGGAGCAGCAGGAGCGGGGCCACCGGACCGAGTGGAAGTGGCTGCACGAAGCAGGACCGAGACAGCGGACGGAGTCCTCGCAGGAAACGGGGAGGGACAGGCGGAGGGGGCTGCGACCTCTGGGACCCTCGGAGTCCGTCTGGCTGGACTTTCCGGGGTCGTTTGGTGGGTGCTGGTGTGGCTCAGGGGGCAGGTGACCCCCCATGCAGGTGATGGTGAGGCCTGGGCATGCCGGGGGGGCTGGGGGCCCCGGGGGGGGGCCGGTGCACAGTTGGGGGCACATGTGGGTCCCTCCAGCTCTCGGGGCTCCCACACTGGGGGTGTCCCATGTCACCCCCTGGGGAGCGAGGGGCCATGGCATCCACACAGCAGACCCTTGGTGGGGCCTTGAGATCCTGGGTTCTGGGTTCGAGTCTCAGCTCTGTGACCCTCGGAAATGGCCAAGTGCAGGGTCTGGAACAGGAATCTAAGGGATGTCACTAAGCTGTCACCGTGACAGCTGTCAGCCTGTGAGTCACCCAGTGCGTCTCCTGTTTCCCACTCGATTTAAGGGGCATCGACGGGGCACCTGCTGCGTCCTGAGCTCTGGGCGCATGTTGAAGACCCAGACGAGGTCGCCTGTTGAGCGAGTGGCTGCGCTGGCCGGTGGCGGTGACACGGGGACAAGCCCTGGCCTGGCCACCGACATGCCAAGCAGCGGCAGGTTCCTCCCTGTGGGGTGGGGTGGGGAGTGGGACCAGGTGCCCGCTCAGCCCCGACCTCCCGGAATGCCACCCAGGAGCTCCTTGGATGCCCCTCCGGGCCGGAAGGGCTGCTCTTCCGGGGATGAAATAACACACCGGGGACGTGGGTGGTGAGGGCACCGGACCAGCTGCCTGAAGCTTGAAGAGTTCCCGCGACCGCCAGGTGCCCTGGCCCACGCCAGCCGGGAGTCCCCGTGACCGGCCTCAGCGACCGGGGGGCTGCTCGCTGCCACATTTCTCCCAGCGTCTGCCTCCTGAAGGAGCCTGTACCCCCACAGACGCACACGCCGACCTGCCGCGTGCCAGCCTGCCGCGCCGCCATCCTCAGCACGGCCCTCGCCCACGAGCACAGAGGGCATCCGTGTGTGCATGTCGGGCGTTGGGTGCCCCTTGGCCAGGGGCCTGGCAATCAGCCTTCAGCATGAGGTCACAGCGACTTGCAGCCGTTTCCCACGGCGTGGGCACCGAGCGGGGTCAGGGCCAGGCCCGCAGCGTTCCCTGCACGGGCGGGGGTCCCGTGGAAGGTCAGGGAGACAGTGCGGGCCCCCAGGGGTTGGCGTCTTAACGGTGCCAGGCTGGTGACGCTCCATGAACCAAGGGGGAAATCACAGTCAGTTCTGTGTCCGTGCAGTGACGGGGTGCTTGAGGGGGGAAAGACCGGAAGCGTGCTCCCCACTCACTGGGCAGCGGACTTGAAGGTCCCCGTTATCAGAGTAACGGAACCCGCAAACCCCCGGACACGCTGGCCGGAGTCTGGAGGTCCGCCCGCCAGAAGGGGCAATGGAGCTCAGGCCGGACAGCGTCAACAGCAGCGGTGGTGTTTGTGGGGTTCACCCACCATTCCTGCTCCCCCAGCCAAGGGCCGGCGTGGGGGGTTGCCCACTCGGAGCATCAGGACCGTGTACAGCTGGGGGAGGAGAGGCCCATGCTGGGGATCCCCCCACCAGCATTTCCCACCTCCTGCACCCCTCAACGCAGTGGGCACCCGGCTGCGTCACCAGCGTCACATATGTCCCCTCATTAAGTTTGTCCAGGGGTCCTGCGTGTGGCAATACTTGTCCCCATTTCATGAAGGAGGAACCAAGGCTCCTTGAGAGCATGGGACCCCCCACCCCCACCCTGAGGTCCACCGGGTCAGGCGCAGCTGGGGTCCGCACTGCCAGCCCCCTCCCCGCTTGCCCACCCCGCCGTCCCGCTGAGCTGGGCCGTGTGCGCAGGTTTGTGGCCCTCTGGGGGCGCCTGGGCCCCTTGGCAGCTCCGCTCCCAGGGGCTGGCTGCCTCTGAGACGGGGCAGGCTGGACCCGCCATGTTCTCAGACCCGTCCGGGCCGGCGTCAGGGGCGGTCCCTGCTCCCGGGGGTCCCAACCAGGCATCCGGAGACCAGGCTCCACTGCACAGATGTGAAGACTGAGGCTTCTCTGAGCTCAGCCAGCGCCCCAAGGTCACACAGCTGCCCCTGGACGGTGGGTCCAAAACCAGCCTTCCTCGCTGTGACCCGGCTCCTGGCAGCTGCGGCTGCTCCAGGCCCCATTCCTGGTGTTCCGAGAAGCCATCCCCCCGGAGGGGTTGTAGTGGGGGGCCCCCAGCGATAAACGGGACCCCCACAAGCACATCCCCCCTCGTGAGCGTGAAACCCGTTAACCAAATGTTGCCGCCACTCTTGAAACTATTGAAACAAACCTGTCCCCTGTGTGGTTAGGCCTGGGCGGGTGCTGGTTCTGTTTCTCTCTGTCTTTTAAAAATTCTAACAGACTTGACTTCTTAGAGCACGTTTCGGTTTATAATTTAAATATATATTTTTTATTTATTTATTTTTGACAGAGAGAGAGATACAGAGACACAGAGACAGAGAGAGAACTGAACTGGGGGAGCTCCCAGCTCAGCACATGGGTCCGCACGGGCCGGGGCCGGGATTCGATCCCTGGTCCCCGGCGCTGCAAAGTGAGCGCTCAACCCACTGAGCCATCCCGGCTTCCCCTCGGTTTATAATTTAGAAACAGGGAACAGAGAGTAGGGAGTTCCTGCATGTGGCCCACGCGAGCCCTTGCTGTTACCATTGTTGCGTGTGGCGTGGCAGGTTAGTTGCAAATGCATCGCCTTCGGATACATTGTTGCTAAGTCCATACTTTACAAGCGGGTTTGGGGTCGGTGGTGTGCGTCCTGTGGCTTTGGACAGACGTGTAATGTCATGCATCCCTCCTGACTGTGTCTCAGACGAGTTTCCCTGCCCTAGACGTCCTCTGAGCTCCACCTGTTGGTGCCCCTTGTCCCCCCGTCCCTGGCTGACATTGTCCCTGTCCCCACGGCGTGGCCTTTCCCGGAATGTCACGGAGCTGGCGCCATCCAGCAGGTGGACTTTTCAGAGCGGTGTCTTCACTCAGTGGCGTGCTGTAAGCTTCCTCCGCGTCGCCTCCTGGCTGCACGCCTCGTTTCCTCTGATGGTTCACTCCGTCCCGTAACATTCGCACACTAGACGCGAACGGCGGGCAGAACCGCCGTCCCTGTCTCAGGGCCACCGCGTGGGGGTGGCATGCACGGGTCCTGACCCCCTCTTGCCCCGGCGTGTACCAGCTGGGCCACCGTCCCGACCTCGGCTCGCTGGGCGGCCGCGATGCCGGCTCTTCGTGGCTGGTGTCCTGTGCGAAGCTGCCCAGCAGTGGGGTGGAGCAGCTGCCGGGGGAATGAGTCCCGGGGTGAAGGGCCTGCACCGCAAGTCCTCAGCATTGGCAGCCGGGAGGGAGGCCAGGGCCACGCGGGCTGATGGGCAGGTGCGGGCTGAGCGAACCCCGTGGGGGCGATACCTGCGTAGACAGGGTCTTCTTGTCCCGGTGCGGCGTCTACTTCCCGCCATCAGAGGGCAGCACCGCGGCTCCCACCTGCGCCCAGCGGGGGCCCCATCATCTTAAAGCCAAACCGTATCTTAAAGGAGCGGCGCCCCCCAAACCCCCCAGACACATGTCCACCGTGCGCTCTAACGCGGCTCCTCTCCCCACAGTGTCGGAGCTCCAGGCCGCTCCCAGCTCCGTGGAGAAGCCGCCCAGCACCGCCATCCTGTGCAACACGTGTGGAAATGTGTGCAAAGGCGAGGTGCTGCGGGTGCAGAACAAGTACTTCCACATCAAGTGCTTCGTCTGCAAAGGTGAGCGGGCGTCTCTCGGCGTGTGTCCCGGCCGCGGGGGCCGCGGGGCCGGCAGGGTCTCCGAGCTGGGGCCCCGCACAGCGTCTCGGGGATGCTCCTCAGATCGGGGGTGGTGGAGACTCCCCAGGGCCCAGGGTCTTCATACAACAGTGTGAGCTTCGCAGGGGGCCCCCCGCCCTGCCTGGAGCTCACCCCTCATTTCCACCAGCGTTTGGCAGGACTTGGCGGGATGAGTCTGGCGTCATTTTCTCTGTTCCCCGTAATGACGCATTTGCTGTGTTCCTGAAAAGCGAAACCCGCTAGGTGGCTTCTTGTCAAAGCACACTTTAAACCACGGGGACGGGGGTGCCCGCTGTGCTTAGAGGGGTGGTCTGCACGCGCAGACCTGGGTGCCGTGACAGGATCGGACGCCGAGACTCGGCCATCGCCTGGTCTGGCCCGCGGGCGTGGCAGGGTCAGCGGCACTAGTCCTGCTGAGAAGAGCCGGGGATCAGCGCCGGCCTGAAAAGGCTGCGTGTGTCTCCGCGGGAGGCTTGCACAGTCCGGGACTGGCTTTCATCTGGGCTCTCGGGACAACACAAAGTCTGTGGATCACTGAGGTTGCCTTTGGATGATTTACATGTGCACCCAGCTCACAGCGACTTCAACAACATGGACACTGGACACCTGGACACGAAGCCTAGGGGAGGCCCCTCACCCCCAGCGCTGGTTAATTTAACGGCTCAACAAGGTCATCCAAGACCCAGGTTCTCGCTCCACGTCCCCATCCTGCCATCTGTGCATGTCAGCTGTGCTGCTCCTCACGGTCTCAGGGTGGCTGCTGTTGCTCCAAGCATCCCATCACAGGGTGGCGCTCAACCCAGGGGGAGGGGTTGGGGGACGTGAGCACAGACACAGGGGCCCGCCCCTCGTAGGATGCTCCCTTGGATCAATCAGGAAGGAGAACCCTGTCCCCAAAACCCTGAGGTCCCCCACAGGCTTCCAGGGTGATTCACGGACCAGGACTGGGTCACATGTCCACCCCACCATCAAAGAGCAGTGGGAGGTTGGTGACATCAGCCGTGTCCATCCCTGGAGGGCGTGCCTCCAGCTGACCCACAGCCGGGTCTGTCGGCTCAGAAGACAGTGGGGCCACCGTCCAATTCCTGTGACGGGTTCCTGCCACCTTGGCACGTGTGCGGCCTGCCTCAGTTTACCTGGGGATGCCATGAAAGAAATCACGTGATTACCCTTCCCTCGTGGCTGCCCCACGCTCAGGCTTTGGTGCCTGACTGTCTCGGCTCAGTGGGCCTCAGGCACGTTTCTCAACTTCGGGGTTCAGGCAGCCGCTGCCTATTGGGCGCCTCCTGTGTGCAGGTGTGTTCTGGGTGCTGGAGACGCAGCCACGCACAGAACAGACGTGCGTGTTCTCGTGGCTGCCGTGACGGGGCGCAGGGAGACCGAGAGGCCCCGTAGACAGGAGGGATAAGCACAGGTTATGAAAGGGCGAGGACATGGGGCGTGCTGCAGGAACCCCGTACACGTTGGCTCGTCGGGGGACTTCATGGAGGGGTGGCCTGGAGTCTTAGGGAGGTGAGGGACAGGCTCACATGTCCGGGGAGGAGCGCCCACCAGCCCCCCTGCAACCTGGTGACCGCGGCCGGGGTGGCCCAAGGTCACCTTCACCTGGGGCCGTAAGGAGTGGAGCTGGCAGCTACTCCGGGCGACACAGGAAATGTGCAAAATGCGTGCACACCCGCCTTCCGGGGGGGTCCCGGGGCATTTGTGGGAGACGCCCCCCCAGGGCATCCAGATGTACCTCGTTGCCCAGCCCCGGGGCGCACGCCGTCCTTCATAGCCTGGGCCACGCGGGCGCGCCGGGAACCAGGCTCACGTGGCAGGAGCGGGGGGTCGCGGCAGGAAGGGCTCTCCGATGACGCGGCTGTTGTTGCGGACAGAGAGCGGGGGGCAGAGGTCAGGGCGGGCCTGGGGCCGTGACGGCCAGCTCGCCTGAACCCCGAGTTCTCCGCTTTGCTGTCCCGTACGTTAGCTGCTGTCCCCTCCCTCTCGTGAGCCACCAGCACAGAGAAGCACGAGTGGGGGGCAGAACGTGTCCCTGCCGCCCATCGGACTCCGGTTCCAGCCCCCGAGCGGCGCTCTGTGCAGTCGTGGGAAACTGGAGGCCACGCTGGGCACAGACGTCTGTGCCCTCAACTATGCCCTTCAGGGGCTGCGGACCCCTCCCCCTCAGATGCGCTCCTCGCGTGCATTGCTGCATCTGCCCGCCGTCCTCCAGAGGCGAGGCCCGTGGGGATTGGTTCCGGTGCTGTCGGACGTGCGCGTCCATCCGGCCCGGCACTGGGCTCATCGGTGTCCGGCACCTCACCTCCGATTTCCTACAACAACCAGGCCGGATGGGTACGCTTAACCCGCTGCCACAGATGCGGCCTCTGAGGTTCAGAGAGGTGCGGTGACTGGCTCCAGGTCACACAGCGGGGAAAGCAGGCGTGAGGACTCATGCCCACGTTGCCTGTTTCTAAGGCCGCTGACCACTGGCCACATGACCCTGGAGGGAGGCTGTGGGCATTCCTGGTCATTTCCTCCGGACAGAGTCCCAGCAAAGAGGTTGCGGGTCAGAGGGCAGGGGTGGTTTTAAGAGTCTGTAGTCAGTGCCAAACGGCATACCTGAAACCATCTTCCTGCCACTGCCCGCCCCCCCGCCCGCTTCTCATAAATGACCACAGTGAACACCGTGACGATCATTGTCTTGACTACGAGTCTGTTTATTTTAAAGATTTTATTTTATTGTTTGAGAGAAAGTGAGAGACAGAGAAGGGGGAGGGCCCAGAGCCGTCTCCACAGTTGCACGTCATTCGTTGTGACGTTTCGTTCCACACAGGAGGGTGTGGGGCTGTGCAGGGCGGGGACTGAACTGGGGGCTCCTGCATGGGAGGGAAGGGGCCTACGTCATGCCTGCTCTGCTGTGCTGCGTTTTCACCTTGGAAGCGGGCTCTGTGCTCCAGAGGGGGACACAAGGAGGCTCAGAGAGGGCAGACGTGGGCCGGGGGCACACAGTGCAGTGCAGGAGGTGGGGAGGGGGCCAGGACCCAGCGTCTGGGCCCTCAGCTTGCGTCTCACCAGGTCCAAAGAGGCCCCCCACCCCAGAGAAGAGGACTGAAGGATTTCACACCACCCTGGTGGCCGTCACCAGAAAAGGGCACATGCAGGCCTGGGGGATGGGAGGAGGACAGGGGACCCAGGAGAGGCTGAGCTGAGGGGGACCCACCTCGAGAGGCCGCCAGAGCCCCCAGGTCACAGCTGGGGGTGGGGTGCCCTCATGGGTACATGAGCTGAGGGGCTGCTAACAGAATGGACCGGCCCTGGGGGACCCCGAGACTCCGGGTGTTCAGTCTCCAGACCCCAAGCTCCCCCACATGCTCTTCTGGGTGGCCTCCCCTGGAAGGCGGCCAAGTTGCCCCTCGCCCCCCAGACTTCCAGGGCACCCAGCGGGGTGCAGGTCACACGTCGGGCTTCCTGGGCCAGACACCAGGAGCCCCCCGCCCTCGCCGCCAGCGCCACCACGTCAGCATGAGCCACGTGCAGGACGGTTTCGCTCCGTACATGTGATGATAACGTGCCAACAGGCTCCCCATGTGTTGTGACAGCTTTGTGTGAAGAGCTGGAATCAGCTCAACCCAGAATAATTCATGGAGTGTTTGGAGCCTTGGGACCCCAGGAAATCCCCAGTGAACCGGTTTCCGTGTTGACACTGGAATGTTGGTTGCAGTGAGAATGACAGGTACCCTCAGTCTTAAAAATATGGGACGTGGGGAAGCTGGGAGGGCTCAGCGGGTTAAATGCCCGCTTTGCAGCCCCAAAGCCCGAGGATCGAATCCCGGCCCCGGCCCATGCGGACCCACATGCTGAGCTGGGGTGTGCCCCCAGTTCAGTTCTCACCAGGGCCTATGTGGGAGGCTCCCGGCCCAGTTCCTGCCCTGCGCAGCCCTGTGCCCACCTGTGGAGTGAAACTATATGGAAAACTAATGTCAACTATGGAGACTGCTCTGGGCCCTCCCCCTTCTCTCTGTCTCTCTGTCAAAAAACAATTAAAAAACAAAACAAAACAGGACGTGTGCGTGTTGTCCTGTGAGGTGGGCAGCATGGAACCAGGCTGCTCAGGTAGAGAAGAGACGAGGCAAAACTTCTGCTTGTGCCACGAGCCGGCGGTGGGTTTTGTGAGTAACGCTGGGGGTCTGGCGCTGGCATCTGCCTTCCCCTGGATGCGCTGATTCCAAGGAGCCGGCACGTAGCATCCGCCAGAAGCTCCATCCCGCGCCATCAACCACTGTCTTGAGGAAAACCTTCAGGTGCCAATTCAGAAACGTTTGAGGGTGGTGCATGGTCTCCAAGATGCTGGCCTGGGGACTGTGACCTGCGAGGACCCAGGACAGGTGCGGCAGGCGGGCTGAGGCGCAGGCTGTCCCCTGCTGTTCCCGCTGACACTGAGCCTGGCTCCCCCCTGCTCCTGTGTCCCTGTCACTGACTGGCCGGCTGTCCCAGGGCCGGTTGTCACCTGGTCACGCTCTGCCAGCCCCTCCTGGGTGCCCCAGTGCAGCTTCCGGGCAGGAGGCGTGTGGGAGGGGCCCGTGTCCCCGGCCCGGCTTCCACCTGCAGGGGTCCGGCCTTGTCCAGCCCATGGGCAGTGTGGGAGGGGTTGGCATCTTAGCAGAGGTCTGGGGGCCGACCACAGAGATCCATCCATCCTCGGCCACACGGGTCGTCCCTGAGCACAGCCTGGTTCTCAGGGCCCCTCTGCGGAGGTTCCCACGGGAAGTCCACGCAGCTCCAGGCCTGAGGCCGGGGGGTGGGGCCCGAGCCGGTGCCTGGCCCTGGACCCCTGTGGTTTGCAGGGTGGTTGTGTGTGCTGGGCCCGCCTGCCTGGGGCCTGTCAGGTCCCCCCCATCCCACCCCTGACGCCGGCCCTGCTTGCTCTGCCTCAGTGTGCGGCTGCGACCTGGCCGAGGGCGGCTTCTTCGTGCGCCAGGACGAGTACATCTGCACGAGAGACTACCAGAGGCTGTACGGGACCCGCTGCTTCAGCTGCGACCAGTTCATCGAGGGCGAGGTGGTGTCGGCCCTGGGCAAGACCTACCACCCCGACTGCTTCGTGTGCGCCGTGTGCCGGTGAGTGAGGCCGCCCGGCTCCCCGCCGCGGCGCCCCTGCCCTCCCTCCCTCCGCCCTCCTCCCTTCCTCCCACTGGGTCACAGCTGGAGAGGGAAGGCAGGGCCCAGGCAAGAGAGGGCCCGTGGAGCCAGGCGGCCACCCTCATTCCGCCCCAGACCCCCGTGCACAGCCTAGGACGGAGCCCTGTTGCCGGGGGCACAGGGGCTGCTGGCACGCGGCCTCCACGGCTTCTGGGACGTTGCTCCCTCCCAGCCCGTCCCCTCCTTGTTCACATCCTCCGCACGGTTCCTCTCATGTGGGCGCCTGTGGTGCCCACCCGCTGCCGCTCTTCAGCTGTCCTGGTGCCTCCCACCTGCACACCCGGCCTCCCTCCCCGCGGCCCCGGTCCGCGGGCGGCACAGACCCACCCACCCGCCAGGCGCAAGCGTGGGCGTCTTCCAAGGTGCTCCCCTCCCAGAGCCCCCGCCCCGGCCTCAGCACTCACCTCCCTGGGGGTCCCCGCTCCTGTACTCCTCCGCGTGGCCCTGTGGCCTCCCAGCTCCTCAGCCTGTCCCAGTTCATTCGTTCATTCATTCGTTCCTAAGCTCCTGCATGGGGCCAGGCGCTGGGCTGGCCCCGGGGATTCTGTGACTTGGACATGCGTTAGCCGAGGCCCTGCTGCGGTGCTACGGGACGTGCCTCCCAGAGCCTGGCCCACGCGGGAGAGCAGCTCCCACGCCTTCCCCCCTCAGCTTGCTGCGTCTGTGCCGACACTCTCGGGCCCCCACGCGTCTCCAGCAGCGCCCCCTGGAGCTGCGGGCTGCACGCACCATGCGGGCCAGGCTGATCTGAGCTACCTGGCCCCGGGTGCCTGGCCCGGGGCAGGTGGGCACTGTAGGGGCGTAGAGGAGGTCCCATCCTCTGTCTGCACCTCCAGGGGCTCAGCAGGAGGCCAGCTGGCAGCTGCCCACGTGGGCACCCTCCCTGCCCCCCTCCACAGCCCCAGACACATGGCTCCCGGGGGAAGGTTCCGTTTCCGGAAAACAAAGACTAAAAAGCCCTGGAGTTCGCTTCCTGCTCTGTTCTCTCTGCCTCACCACACCCAGTTTACAAGAACTTTCTGAGTGTTGTCCCCAAAGCTGTTGTCTGCAGTTACGGCACATGTGCGAGACAGACATGGCAGCTTTGTTGGGAGGATGCTGAGGGACGGAGCTGCAATGACAAGCAACATTTCTAGCGAGAGAGGCACCCTGAACAGGTGACAGCTCCGCTGTGGACGAGCTGTGTGATTTCTGAGCACTTTGCTTAGAGATGAGGGTTGACATAGTTACCGTGGGCTTGAATGACTACCTCTGGATGCTCTGCTATTGTAAAAACAGCAGCAGACAGCTTTGTCATGCTGGGACTGGCTTTGCCCATTCCTGGTAAAAAGCCAGAAAACTGGACAAGTGCATGAAACACCTGTTTTCATAGGCTGGGGCCAGGCAGCTGGAGACTAAGAAAAGGAAAGCAAATGAGGTGAACCCTGTGACTCCCCCAGCTTGCTCCTGGAGGCCATTTCCTGAACCACACACCGTACAAGGAGGGGGCCACTGGAGACAGCATGCTTGCTAAGTTAGAGACGGTTGTCCGAGTTAGAGATGGTGGTCTGACTTAGAGACTGGTCTGAGTTAGAGATGGTGGTTTGAGTTAGAGACGGCGGTCTGAGTTACAGATAGCGTTCTGAGTTAGAGATGTGGTCTGAGTTAGAGATGGTGGTCTGAGTTAGAGACTGGTCTGAGTTAGAGATGACAGTCTGAGTTAGAGATGTGGTCTGAGTTAGGGATGATGGTCTGAATTAGAGATGGTCTGAGTTAGAGACAGTGCTTTGAGTTAGACTGGTCTGAGTTAGCGATGGCGCTCTGAGTTAGAGACTGGTCTGAGTTAGAGATGACAGTCTGAGTTATAGATGGTGTTCTGAGTTAGAGACTGGTCTGAGTTAGAGATGATAGTCTGAGTTAGAGACGGCGGTCTGAATTAGAGACAGCGGTCTGAGACAGAGCAGCATGCTGAGGGGAGAGAGCTGCGGAGAACAGAGCTCCAGAGAGCTGCAGACAGGTGGCTCTCCATCTCTGACTAACACAGAGCCACGTATAGACAGGACATTTCACAAGGTGGAGCAAAGAATGACCAGGCTGCTATAAGCTCAGCAGTTCGCAGGGCTGGGAGACATTGGAGTTCTAGGCAGGGAGGGGGTGGCCCTTGCTGAACACCCAGGCATGCTGGAGGGACATCAGAAGGGCCATGCCGTATGTCTGGGACTAAGCCCTAGGGCAGAGGCTGCTATTATAAGCCGGCGCTAACGAAGAACAAGAAAAAAACCCTCAGAAAGATCTGCCTGACCTGCAAACAAACTAACTGCATGCCGAAGCCAAGCCCAATACTTTTTATGGGAAGAAAGGAAAATCCAGCACTTAACATAAAATCGACAATGCTCAACAGTCAGTCAAATGCTAGTATTCATAGGAAGGAACTGGAAAATGGGACATGAAGCCAGAAGGAAAATCAGCCCATGGCAATAGACCCAAATAGGGAGAGAGATGGTGAAACTATAATAGCAGGCAGTGACTTTAAAACAGCCATTGTGAATATGTTTAAGTATTTAAAGGAAAACACAAACATAAGTAGGAGTATCAAATGGAAGATGTAAAAAGAAACCAAATGGAATTTCTAGAAGTGAGAATTATGATTTCTGAATTTTAAAATTTCCTGAAAGGAATTAGCTGTTGGTTAGGTTTTGTGGAGGAAATGATTGGTGAACTGGAAGACATAACTGTAGAACTATTCAAACTAAAGCAAAGAGAGGAAAAAAGACTAAAAAATATGAAGATTCAGTGATCTGTGGATATAGAGCCATCTGTCTATGTCTCTAAGTTGGGGAGGGGGGAACCAAGGGAATGGGAGAAGACAAAAATATTAAAGAAATAATGTCCAAATTTGATGAAAACTATAAACTCACGAATCCAAGAATCTCAATGAACCCCAAACAGAATAAACACAACAAAAACCTAGCAAATCCATCATAATCAAATTCCTGAGAAACAGTAATAAGAAGAAAATCTTAAAAGCAGCAGGAGAAAAAAAAACATTATGTGCAATGGAACAAAAGAACGACTGCTGACTTCCCATCTGAAGCCGTGCACGCCAGAGGACAACACAATGGCACGTTTAAAGAGCTGTAAGAGAAATATTGGTGAAACAATTCTATACCAAGCCAAAAAAAGGGGGGGGTCATAAATGAAGGCAAAACTGCCAAAGGGTATGGTGTTCTTTTTGAGGGGTGATGAAAAATGTCCTCAGATTGATTGTGCGGGTCATTTGCAGAACTTTGAGTACACTGAAAAAAAAAAAGCTTTGAATTGTAGACACTAAATCATATGTGAGTGTTCTAGAGTGTGTGCCTGAAACAGTCACTAACGCAGTCACACAGAAATGAAGGCAAAAGGAAGACTTGTAGACACACAAAAGCTAAGAGGTTAGACCTGCGTAACAACCAAGTTAAAGGAAGTTTTGCAAGCTGAGGAAAAATGATGTCAAAAGATGTCAAGAACGTGCATGAGTTGGTAGATGATATACAAGGGCTGTCCTGAAAGAAATGCAGCCACTGTCCATATAACGAGAACGGTTACATGGCTGGATCTTTCCGGACAGCCCTCCTATAGCTGATGAAGGCTTGGCACCCAAAATGTGTAAAGAATGTCTGTCTACACATCAACAAAACGGGGGGGGACCCTATTACAATGCATAACAGAGTTGAACAGCTACTGCACAGCAGAACATGCGTGCGTGACCATGGGCAGATGAAACGGCGCTCAGCATCCTCCGTGCTCCGGGACTGGAGTTAGCACTACGAGGAAACACCTCTCCGCATCCACTAGCGTCACTAAAGCCGAAGGGACGGACCACGGCACGCCTCGGTGGGGCTGTGAAGCCAACCACCTCTCCTTTGCGGCCGGTGGGAACCCAGAGTGGTCTGGTCTCCGTGGAAACGGTTTGCCCTTCGCACGCGACCCAGGGTGTCCCCCCCTCGGGGTTCACCGGGAGAAATGAACACACGTGGCCACAGAAAGACGTGTTGGCAAGTGCTCTTCGAAGCTTAGCTTGTAACGGCCCCAGACTGGAAGGGACCCAAGCGTCCCTCCAGGGTGAGGAGACCCTGCTGGGCAATGACAAAGGACGGACCTCCCGCACGCGCAGCAACGGGAACCAGAAACACGACGCTGAACAAGACGTCCCAGATGGCGTGCTGGTGATTCCATTTGCATTTCCACGGAGAGCCGAGTCTAACCCGCGGGGACGGAAGGTGGGTGGTGGCGGCCCGGGCCGGGTGGCGGCGTGTGGTGGTGGACGATCACGGGGGACCTTTGGCAGTGGACGGAATGGCCCACGGGGCGTGACTGTGCTGTGGGCTGCGTGAGTGTGGGCCCTGGCCAGACACACGTCAGCGATGCTGAGAGATCAGGTCACAGCTGCCGTTGTGCGTCCTGGGCCTGTGGCTGCTGTCCGTGAGACGCCAGGGGGAGGTGACGGATGGTGGGTCCCTTGTGGGGCTCCCCTCCCCCTCAGAGAAGAGCGGAAGGGGGTAATGCGTCCTCTCGTTCCAGGTTGCCTTTTCCGCCCGGGGACCGCGTGACCTTCAACGGGAAGGCGTGCCTGTGCCAGCAATGCTCCGTGCCCGCGCCAGGGGGCAGCAGCCCACCCCTGTCCCAGGGCCTCTGGAGTAAGTGGCGGAGGGGTGGGCGGTAGGGCGGGGGGGCCTCTGCAGTGCCTAGTGGGGGGCCCGACGACACTCAGACCCAGAGCAGGAGCAGCCAAAACGAGTCGCAGTGGATACGCGTAACGAGCGACCCAGGACGGAGGCCTCGGGGCCTTTGCACAGGCTGTGAACTCCGGCCTGGGAGCCATTCCTGCTTTTCCGTCCAACTCCCGTCCTGCTTCCCACCCAGCCCTGGCCCGCCTCCTCCAGGAAGCCCTCCTGGCCTCCTTCTGGCCCTCGCCCTCCAGCCCCCCACAGTTAATTCCACGTCACCCAGAAGCCCTTCGGGAGAGCTGTTAGGAGGGCGTCGAACTCTGAGCTCCTGAGGAGCCAGGCTGGGGATGTAAGCGGCGGGCGCTCAGTGCAGGCTGAGGAGCAGGAAAGCATTTCCATGTCCCGGGACCGGGCAGGGGTTCCCACTGATTCCCGGAGCCGGCCCTTTGGCCACAGTCAACGTCCTGTCCATGCGGAGCACCTTCTCCCCACGCACGTTGGTCCCCACTCGTTCACCTGCACAGGTGCACGCTCCTGCTGCAAGCGTGTCCCGAGCCGCCCCCTGTGTGGTGGGGCCTAGGGTCCTGCGTGCAGAAGCCCCTCTTCCCTCTTGGCCCCGCGTCTCAGGGTTTGCGTCTGCTCCACGGGCGTCCGAGTTACACGTGGCTTTGACAGGTGTGACAGTTTCAGAAAGTCAGAGTTTGGCCAGCAGTTTGGGGGACGGTTGTGGAGCCCCGAGGTGCACTGTTCCCTGAGGACACACCTGCCACTCAGGCTCGGACTCACCTTCTGGAACGTGGGGAGCCGTCTCCCCAGCTCCCCGCTGCCGCATGCAGCAACGAGCCCCGTGGTTTGCTATCGGCCTACGTGCACCGGCCATCACATCACAGGACCCCCTCAAGCACCCCCAGCTGCACTGCCCCCTCTGCCTGTGGCCTGGGCCCCCGCCGGCCGCCTCAGCGGTGTCTGGAAACCCTGCGGCCCAGGCCCCACCCCTCGCGGTGCCCTGCTGACGTCTGTGTCCTCGCCTTTCTTCCAGGTTGCGGGGGCTGTGGCCTAGAAATAAAAAACGGCCAGTCCCTGGTGGCCTTGGACAAACACTGGCATCTGGGTTGTTTCAAGTGCAAGACGTGCGGGAAGCAGCTGAACGCCGAGTACATCAGCAAGTGAGCGCGGCGAGGGTGGGCCGGGGGCGCTCCTGCCGGGCCCTGCGCGTGTGTGGCCGCCCTCTGCCTGCCGGGAGGCGAGGACCCCCCAGGCCTGGCATGCTTGACCCCACCGCTGGGGGGGTCCTCGTCCAGCAGCCCTGCGTGCCTAGTATGGTTCACAGAGAGCCCCCAGTTCCTGGTGGATTGAAGCGAGTGTCAGCGCTTCCCTGGGTGTCACGCTCCCCGTGGAACCCGCCCCCTTGGCACCTGGGTCTCCTGCAGAATGCAAAGTAGACACCAGCGGAAAGGAGGGCTGGCGGGTCTCAGTGGTCACGGATGCGACACCTCCGCCCCACGCTCACATGTTCCTGGTGGTGGCCGACGCCGTGGGGCTGGTGCGGGTGGGCAGGGCGGCTGATTTGCAGGGGGCGTGCATTGGGTTGCCAGAACGGGTGGGCAGGGCACCTGATTTGCAGGGGGCGTGCATTGGGTTGCCAGAACGGGTGGGCAGGGCGGCTGATTTGCAGGGGGCGTGCATTGGGTTGCCAGAACGGGTGGGCAGGGCACCTGATTTGCAGGGGGCGTGCATTGGGTTGCCAGAACGGGTGGGCAGGGCACCTGATTTGCAGGGGGCGTGCATTGGGTTGCCAGAACACCGGAGCCCAGACAGGTGAGGCGCAGGGCCGCTCAGGGGAGGGGAGCGCCGGCCACCGCGCAGGTGGAGCCACGGCAGCCTCTTCCGGGAGTCAGGGACACTTCCCTCCAGCGCTGTGCTAGTTCTTGCTGCTCTGAGGGAGCGGCCCCATCACAGGCACGGATGGGGTTGGAAGAAGTCCTCTGATAAGACCGCAGGGAAGGATGCGTGCACACGCACACGCGCACACGCAGGTGCACTGCATAGCACACTGGGGGAGGGCGCGTCCGGTTCCTGGGTGACCCATGCCAGCTTCCTGGGTGACCTTGTACTGGACTCTGCAGGGAGCACTTGCCAGCTGTCTGCAGCTTCTCACGACCGCCTGTGACTCCGCACTTACCTCCAAATAAGACGTTTTCAGTGAGAGTCCCCCACCCGACTGCTGTTCAGGTTGGGGGAGTGTCCGGCCACTGGGGCCAGGAGCTGCTGCCCGTCACAGTGAAGGAGAGGGGAGGGTGACTCAGACAAGGTGGGCACAGCCCCTCAGAAGAAAATAAAAGGCCCAGCCCTCAGGGTGCGGCCACCCGCGAAGGAATGTGACAGCTCGCCCACACCCCGCTGGTTCCTTAGCAGCCTCCAGGCTCCCCCCGAAGCCACAAGGAGGGGCGTTGGTGTCGCCATGGGGACGTTAACTCAGAGCCTCCTGGGTTTGCTGCCTGCACACCCGTTTGGGGGGGCGTAGCAGGAGCCCCGAGGACAGTGGCATTTGCAAGTGGATGGCAAGGGCCCCGTTTGTAGGGTGGTCTCCCGGGCAGTCCCGGGGGCTGGGCACCCCGCGGCAGGCCCCGCCCCTCCTGCCGGCCGCCCTGGGGGAAATAATCGCAGTGGCTTCTAAGTGCGCCCCTGGCAGGGTCTGTGACCCGGCTCGCTGGCTGTGTTCTTGGCAGCAGCATCTTGGGGTGCAGCGCTGAAGCTGGGGGCCAGAGGCTGCCCAGATGGTGAGAGCAGCGCTGCAAAGGCTCATTCGTCACTACATCCCCAGCACCCAGGGAAGTAGGCTCACTGTAAACGTGCACGCGGGGATTGGATGCTTCACCGTGAGGTCCCCGGTGCCTCCCTGCACAGCTGGACCTCCGGCACCCCGTGGGTCCCCAAGAACAGGAAGTTCCCGGCCATACCTGGGATCCTGAGGTTCCCTCCCAACCCACCACACCTGCCGTTTGGTCCCCGACATGGGCACCTGGGTCACATACCCTTTGGACTCATGTTGCTCCAGGGCACCCCGAGCCCTTTCGGAAGGAGCAGGGAGGCCCCTGAGGCTAGATAGGCAGTCCCCACGCCCGGTGTGGAGCGTGGGGCAGAATGAACCGGAAGGAAGAGCTGTATCCGTGGAAATGCTTGTCGCTCAGACATGGCTTTGTTCCCTCGGCCCAACCTCTGGAGGCGACCACGTACTCCCCACCCCACCCCGGGCAAGTGCCCCCCACTCTGTGCACCTCGATTTCTCCATCCATGGAGTGGGACGACCTTCATGGAGTCTCTCGTGGGCTGGTGCGTGATGAAGGCGAGAGTGGTTGGATCTTGGGGTGCTGGGCGGGCCCCCCACCGGTCCTGACAGCTGGCTCGTTGCAGGGATGGGCTGCCCTACTGTGAGGCCGACTACCACGCCAAGTTCGGCATCCGCTGTGACGGCTGTGACAAGTACATCACGGGGCACGTGCTGGAGGTAAGCGGGCCGGCTGCGGGTGGCCGTGACAGACGCGCGCCCTCTGGGTCACGTGCTTCCTGCTCCGGGTGGAGCCGGGGCCCACCTGCCGCCCCCGTCCCCGGGCCCCGGGAGTTACCTGTGAGGATCCGAAGCTTCCTGGGCGTCGCTGAGGTCCATGTGCATGTGCACGAACCCAGAGCCTTCAGATCCCGTCCCCCCAGCAGCACCTTCTCCAGGAAGCCGTCCCCGCGACGCTCTCTCCCGGGACGCTGCTTTCTGCTGGACCCGTGACCCGTCGGGGGAGTCCCGGGGTGGGAAGGACTCGCTATGCTTGGTCCAGCCCTGCCCACCAGAGGCCTTGAGGGTTTCAAGTGAGCCCAGGAGGCGGGACCGTGTCCCCAGGAGGCCCCAGGGGCCTCCTGGCAGGGCAGACAGTGCTGACGAGGCGGGGTTCTGCTGGGCGAGGACTGTGTCCCTTGATCTGGGAGGTAGCTACGTGGAGTAGGTGTTACGTGTGAAAATAGTGTGTGTTACGCACTTTTCTGCGTTTGTTCAGGAACACAACCCCCCTGGGAGAACCAGGATCGAACCCCAACACCCAGTGCGGGCCTCACCCGGCCTTTCCCCAACTCTGCAGCCGGCCCCTCCTTGGCTCCTTGCTGGAGTAGGAGGATGGAGCCCCCAGGGCCTGCCCATGCCCCTGGTGGAGTCCTGACCCAGCAGAGGTCACAGGGGCAGGATGGGTTAGAAGAGGCTGTAGGACACTGCTCCCCAGAATACTCTCAGGCCTTGCAGCCTCCCGGCTGCCCTGTCCTCCCCGACAATGACCTTGTCTTCCACTTAAGAGAAGGTCCAGAGGTCACTCACGCAGGACTGTCCTCAGCTCACTGTGAAGCTTCCCATTTGTACGCCTCCCTGCCCCTTCTCAGGAAGTGTGTCCCTCCTCTCCCACACCCCCCACCTGTGCCCAGGTCCCCCTGACCACCCACGCACACGCCTGCGGCCCTCCCCACCCACACACATGCCTGCGGCCCTCCCCACCCACACACATGCCTGCAGCCCTCCCCACCCACACACACACACACACACACACACACACGCCTGCGGCCCTCCCCACCCACGCACACGCCCCACCCACGTACATGCCTGCGGCCCTGCCCATCCCATGCCCACGCCCTCTCAGAGAGCATGCAGCATCCGCTGGCACCACACCTGGCACCCAGCTGGACTTGGCCCACAGGGCGAGCAGGTGCAGTGCAGCAGCCACCCGGAAGCAGGTGGCAGAGCCAGCCTTGAACCCAGCCGGCCCAGGCTCCTGGCTCCTGCTCTGCATCCACCCCCCCACTCAGCCTCTCCCGGTGCGTGGACCTTGGCTCATGTTTCTGTCCTATCATCGTGCCCTGTGGTCGCACCTGACAGCCTCTCTGGGGGGGTCTTAGGCTCGGGTGGGCTGAGCTGTTGGTGGCTGTGGCGTGTGGCCCCAGCCTGGTGCTCCCTGACAGCTGTGGGCAGCCGCCCCTGCACCCCGGGAGGGGACAGCCCTGACCATCCCTGCTGCCTGCTTGTCAGTGTGAGGCTCCAGTGATGGTGTCAGGGACTCAAGGGACAAGTCTCTGAAGTGTCCCCCAGCTCAGTGCTGGTGCTGTGGTACTTAAGGGGCGTGGTGTTGTCAGCGGGCCATCAGCGGGCCTCCCGTCATGGATCTAGAATGCAGGGTGACAGCGTCTGCAGTGTGTGCACCCCTGAAGTTTAGGGCTGGGCCGGAGGCAGAATTAGGGGGCTCGGTGCCCTCTGGGGAATCAGGAAGGACCACTTGATGGCGAGGCGCGGGAGCAAAGCAGGTCCGGGGTTTTCCTGCTCGTCTGCAGTGGGGGGGAAAGGGCCTCCCGGGGAAGATTGATGCTTTTGTTTTTGCTCTGCCTGGAGCTGAGGGCTGGCTGAGTCGGCGGCTCTGCGAAGCTCTGAGCATCTTCCTCGGGGAGGCGGCAGCCGCGGGCGGGTGCAGAGCAGCCGGCTCTGCACAGCTGAGTGGCCCCCACGGGACCACCTGAGCCTGGCCCTGTGCCTCCGCCGCTGCCCAGCTGGGCTGGCAGCAGGTGGCAGGATCCGAAAAAGAAGGAGAAGGACCCAGAGCACAGGCTGCAGGGTGAGGGTGGCTGTCCCCGCGGTCACCGGCCCGGGAGCGGGCCCTGGGGAGAGGCCCGTCGGGCTGGGCCCCAGTGGAAGGACCCCGAGCAGGTAGGAGCCTGGCCAGGTGCCTCCGGGGCTGGTGGGGAGGCCCCAGGCGCCCGGCTGGGCTGCAGGTGGCTATGGGCTTGCAGGGAGCAGGGAGAGGTCGGCCCGGGGTCAGACTCCCCCAGCGCCTGTCGCCCGCCACCCCCTGCACTCCATGTTGCCCCCCAAGATGCTTGCTGTCACCCAGAGCTTTCCCGTGTGTGGCGCCCGTGCGGGAGAGCAGCCCGGGCCCGTCTGCCGCCTGCGGGAGCCCCGCTCTGGGCCGTGTGTGGTCTGCGTGCGGCGGGCACGGTGCCATGCCAGTGCCGTGAAGCACGCGCCTCCCCGGTCGGCCCTCAGTACGCAGCCTCCCCTGCTGCCCGCCGCCCGCAGCCTGCGCGCCTCAGGTGGTGCTGATGCGCCGGCTCCCGGGAAGGGAGTCGCTCCACGGAGAGCGCTGGGAGGTGGTGGGGAGTCTCCAGGGGACAGCCGTGTGAGCAGACCCACGGGACCGGGGTGGGGTCAGGGGAGGAGGTGCTGAGTGGGGTGCTCCTGGCTCGATCCTCCCTCAGTCACCCCAGGCCGACCTGGCTGACCTCGTTCTGTATTTCATTCTCGGCGGTCTGAGCTGGAAGGCTTTCCTGCACGGGTGGGGGGTGCGGGGCTGGGGCTGGGGTGCTGCTTGCTCAGCCCACCCTCCCTCACCCTGGTGGTGCTGCTGTCTGCGCTGTACCTGCCCCCTGCAGCCTGGCTGTCCCCCCAGTAACAAGGCCAGGGTCCCTCTGAGACCACCCTCCCTCCCTCCCTTCATTCCTTCATTTTTCCGCAATCCATTCTGAACACTCACGGTGCCCCACCCTGGGTGGGGGCTGCATCTGTGTTGTCAGGACACCCCTCCTGCTCTAGAGGAGCAGACCAGGTGGGAGGAGCCCCCTGGTACCCCCAGCCCCAGCTCAGCGGAGCCTTCCTCCACGGGGCTTGGGGATGTTGCTTTCTTTTCTTCCTTTCTTCCTGTGGCACTTCCGTCTACCCTCACAGGCAGGGATTCCTTTTATCGCTGGGGAAATAAACCGTGTGTTCCTAACAGACAGGAGCATTTCCTTGGGATGGGGGGGAAGGGCAGCCTCCCAAGGCCCCAGCTCCTCGCTCTTTTTTAAAATTAATGTGTTTATTTAATGAACACACTCAGGAGGAATACTTGTTTATCATACAATAGAAGGACAAATTATCCATATTGAGTGCCAGCACCCAGACCACTGCTAGCATTTAGAAGTCATCCTGCTGGGTTGTGCACACACACAGACACACATGTACATGGACACACAGACATACATGCAGATACACATGCACACAGATGTGCACGCACAAAACACAGAGACACACATGCACATGGACACACAGACACACATGCAGATAGACACACATGCACACAGACATGCATGCACACAATACACACAGACACACATGCACATAGACACACAGACACACATGCAGATACACATGCACACCGACATGCATGTACACAACACAGAGAGACACACACATAATACACAGAGACACACATGCACATGGACACACAGACATACATGCATGCAGATACACATGCACACAGACGTGCATGTACACAACATTCACAGACACACATGCACACTGACACACATGCACATGGACACACAGACCCATGCACATGGACATAAAGCACACATGCACACAAGACACATGCACACAGACATGCGTGCACAATAATACACACAGACACGCATGCAGACAGACATAGACACACAGACACACACAGACACACATGCACAACAGACACACATGCACAACAGACACACATGCACACCAACACACAAAGACACATACCTGCACACACAGACACACATAGACACCCAGTGACACACCAACACACACTGACACATGCATGCACTGACATGCCTTTCCCCAGACATCACATCCCTGCTTTTTAACCCAAGGATTTGGCGCCTCGGTCCTGTCCTTGGTGTTGGTCTCGTCACCAGCACTGGTGTCACAGCTTCCCCTGGTCAGCTGGGCTCAGGCCACCCGGGCAGGGACGCTGAGCAGGGACGCTGAGCAGAGCCTTCACACGTGGGCATGCATGTGGGCTCGACCCCCTTTATCCGGCTGCTGCAAGCTCACTTGGTCTGAGCCAGCCCCGTCAGTCCTCAGGGACCGATGCTGACCAGTGGTGGGCACTGGTTCCTGCTCCAAATGTCTTCACGGGGAGCCCCTTGCATGCAGCCCTGCTCTGGGGCCCGGAGGACAGCAAAGAAGATGGGGACAGCGCTCAGTCCTCCTGAAGCCCAGGCCCTAGATGGAGCCAGAGGGTGAGACAGGCCACCCTGCCGTCACCCATTCCCAGCAGAGACCCCGAGCAAGAGTGTGCGTGTTCCGAGGCCAGGGCGGAGGCCGCGTGGATCGGTGGGGGCCGTGTCGGGACAGGGGCAGGGGTGAGGTCAGCAGCTCTGGGGAGGGGGAGTGCTAGTGTAGTGAGGAGTCAGGGGGCTCCTGGAGGGTCCTGGCTGCAGGGCCCCTCTGGGGACCCTGTAGATGGCCAGCCACCCCCTCTTCTCTCTGGAGGGGACGGCTGGTTTCTCGGTAAGTTCTGTTTTATCCGTGCACGCTGATGATTGGCTGTGGACTCGCTTCTGGTCATTCAGGAAGGAAGCTGAAGCTTTGAACTGGACAGTGAGTGCTCCATGGGCAGCCACGGGGTGCTGGCCAGCCGGGCTGGGGATGTGCCCGCAGCCCCCCGCAGCGGGGACTCCGGGGAGGGCTCAGAAAGCCGGCGGAGGAGGCGCGGTCTGTCCTCCAGGGAATGACAAGGCTGCAGATGGGCTTGGGGAGGAAAAGGGGACGAAAAGGGGACAGCCCTGCCAGAGGCGCCCCACAGCCTGAGGGCGGGCCCCTGGCTCCTCCCTGCGGGGAAGGCCGGGGTCTCTGGGGACGAGGGACAGGGCCGCCTCTGGGCCCGGCCCCTCCCTGCAGGTCCGGGGGCTGCTCCGAGCCCCCACTGCACGCGCTGAACAGCCGCGTGGGCTCTGTTCCCTGGGGGCTGCCGTGTTCCTTGTTAAAGACGACAGGCGCTTGTCAGAGGCGGGACACGCCTTTTTAGAACCACGCACTACAGGATCGCAGCCCTGCTGACACCCGGGTGCTGATGTTTGAGGCCCTGGGAGGAAAGGGCCCCGAGACGGCTGGGAGTACAGCCGTGTTCCGGTCACACGGGACACCCGGTCACTGCGGCCGGGTGGCTTTCACAGGTGACATGGTTTTAACAGACAGTCATTTTCTCACAATCCTGGAATCCAAAGTCCACAATCAAGGTGCCGGCCTGTTCGGCCCATTTGGTTCCTGCTGAGGCCGCGTCCTGGCTGTGAGACTGCTGCCATCTCCCTGTGTCCTCACGTGGCAGAGACGGGGCTGGTGTCTTACCTTACGAGCACACGCCGAATGCAGGAATTTGGTGGGACTGGGCTTTTTTTTTTTTTGCATCACATACAACTGAGGCAAAACCAGCCCATGTAATTTGTTTAGGTCATTTCAGTATTAATATATATATTTTTTAAGTTTTATTTATTTTATTTTATTAATTTTTTGACAGAGAGAGAGAGATACAGAGACAGAGAAAGAACTGAACTGGGGGCGCTCCCCAGCTCAGCATATGGGTTCGCACGGGCCGGGGCCGGGATTCGATCCTCGGTCCCCGGGGCTACAAAGTGAGCGCTTAACCCACTGAGCCCTCCCGGCTTCCCCTAATATTTTAATCTAATGTAATGGATTTTAAGAATGATAAAAATAGTAAGTGCCAGTTGAGAAAGCGGAGCAGGACAAAGATGCATAAGAAAATGAGTGGTGATTTTCACCCCACCCCTCCAGTCCCTCCCTGTGGGAAGCCCCCCTCCCCTTCTCCTTTCTCCTCCCCCTGGCCCCCCAGATGCAGGGACCTGGCCCCCCCTGGGCCTCACGGGGGAGGCGGAGCCATCAGCCTCTGAGCCGGGAGCCGTGGAGGTCGGGTGGTGTGGCCGGGTGCCCAGCGGGCAGAGCGGCCTTCACACCCAGCACCCCGGGGCACCCTGCGTGGGGCCCACGCCTCTGCTGTGTCCTTGCAGGCGGGCGACAAGCACTACCACCCGCTGTGTGCGCTATGCGTCAGGTGTGGCCGGATGTTTGCAGAAGGCGAGGAGATGTACCTTCAAGGTGAGGGCACAGGCCTGCCGCTCCGTCTCCTGGGCCCACCGGGGGCCGGGTGGGACCTGGGGGGTCACGTGGGCCGTCTCTACTCAGGAAGCCCTGCCCGGCAGCGGGGGTGAGGGGACCGGGGCCCAAGCAGGCTTTCTGAGCAGGTGCTGTGGGACAACAGGCGTGTTAGGGCAGTGGTGACGGTGCCCCCCAACCCCCGGGAGGACCCCAGGGGAGCACAGATCGCTGTTGAGATCCATGCTTTTAGCCACACGGCTCCTTCTCAGTGACTGTTTGTCTCCAGTGACCCCGAGGCCGGCGGGGCCAGGCAGGTGGGCCGCCAAGCACTGGCCGGGCAGGGCTGTGTGCCAGACAGGCCGCCCTTTCTGCGGCCGAACCTCATGGGGTGACGTCAGCCAGGACGGCCCTGTCCCCAGTGTCCCCTCTTGTCCCTCGAGTCTCCGCCGGAGAGCCCATGAAAGGGGTCCTTTGGGCCCCTGGGCGGGGAGGGGCGGCCCTGCCTGTGGCTTCTGCCCCTGCCGTGAGCAGCGCCTCCAGGCCCTCCAGACGCCAAGCACAGGGACAAAGATGCTCTTCATGGCTCTTCTGGGCCGAGGCTGGCACCTCGTTGCGAAGCGGGTCCTGCCCTGGCTTTCTGTGCCATGTGGAAGCCAGCCCCCTCGCCTCCCCGACCCTGGGTTTTCCAGTCCGTCAGCCAGACCAGTTCAGAGGGATGCGTGCTCCTCGCCACGAGCACCGGAGTCCCAGGCCAGGGGCCTCTCTGGGTCCCCCTGGGCCCCCCACATCGCAGGCTTTCTGGGCGCTCCGGGTGGCTGCAGAAGTTTGCCTGCAAGGAGCAGCAATACGCTCATCGACCCCCGTGACCTGGAAGGCGTTGCAAGAAAGGGATGCAGCTGTCCCCTTCCACACGCCTTAAAGCCCCCACTGTGTGCCAGGCCGCGTGTGGGGATGCGAGAGTGGGGTGGACCCCCAGCCCTGCGGCCGTGGGCGCCGGGGGTGCATAAACCCAGACACCGCGGCGCGGCCGCCAGCAGAGGGCGTACGAGCACTCGTTGGGCTGGAGCGGGGACGAGTCAGGCTGAGGTTCAGGGAGGCCCCGGGGCACAGACACACGTGAGCCCCACTCAGAAGAAATGGGGTGATGACAGAGCACGTCCGCACCACGGTTCTCGAAGCCCCTTCCCCATACCCGTGACCCCGCTTAATTTTATTAGAATCGCCCCCTGACCTGACGAGGTAGAGGTAGCATCGGCCCTGGTGGCAGGTAGGAGACTTCTGACACTCAGGGAGGTTGATGGTGAATTAGGAAAGGGCACATGGGGGACCTTGGTCGTGGCTGTTGACGTGGGTGGCTGCGCGAAGTGAGCAGGTGAAGAAACTGAGGCAGGAGAAGGATCAGAGACCCAGTGAGGCAGTGACGGGGCCGGGCCCAGGGTTGGGGCTTCATGCTCGCCCCCAGCCCTCAGCCTTGCCCCTCACCTCGCACCTAAGGTTCCCAGCTGATCTTCCCCCTTCCCACCTGCAGCCGAGAGCGAGCCCAAAGCCCTCCTCCCGCCCTCCTCCCGCCCAGCTGAGCCCATGGCTGAGCCCGGACACTGTCCCCCCACACAGGGAGGCGCAGACAGAGGTCACACTGCATCCCCTTTGCTCTCTTCTACCCTGAACTTGAAGCTCCCAAGCCGCTGCTCCTCTAAGAGGCCGCGTCCGCTGCCCCTGGCTGAGCGAGGGGCCCGCGCAGCCCCGGGGGGGAGCAGTTAGCTCACAGCGCTGTGCTCGCCCATCGAGTTCATGTCCCCAGCTGGGCTGTGACCCCTGGGACAGGGCCTGGGATCTGCATGCCCCACGCCCAGCTGTGACTCCCGGCGCACGTATGGGCTGCCCCCGCCCTCTCGTGACTTCCCCACGGCTGCTGTGTTTTGGGACATGACACTAACCACTTTCCTCTTGGGAATCGGGCCCCAGGTTCCTCCATCTGGCATCCAGCGTGTCGCCAAGCGGCCAGAACTGAAGACAAGAATAAGGTTGGTCCTTTTCCGCATCACTGTCTTCTCACCACCCATGCGGTCGTCATACAACGTAGAGGGTGCCGACCAGCTTCTGCGGGCTGAGTGGCCATGGGGACACCCCGCTGGGGACCCCCGCCTGAGCCGGGCCGTGAGGGCTCTGTGGAGGACAGGCCCCACCCCTCTGGGCCCCCCAAGCCTCCCCTAAGCCCCCGACAGCTTCAGGGTGGGCCGTGCGGTGGCCCGGTCCCTTTGTGTGGACGCCAGGCGGGCTGGGCGGTCGTGGTGCGTGCCAGCCGTCTCCTCCCGGCAGTCCCGGCCTTGCATCCATGACCTCGTCTTCCAGCTTGTAGAACGGTGGCAGCTGCGTTGCTCAGGGTCCTACGCAAAGCGTCGATGTGGGCCGCTGATTGAATCTCGAT
The DNA here is from genome assembly GCA_004027555.1 of Craseonycteris thonglongyai. Taxonomy (NCBI): domain Eukaryota; kingdom Metazoa; phylum Chordata; class Mammalia; order Chiroptera; family Craseonycteridae; genus Craseonycteris; species Craseonycteris thonglongyai. The sequence goes on from PVKE010000412.1 coordinate 86,944, forward strand.
TCCTGCAATCGCCTTTCGTGCCCGAAGAGAGGACACCCCTGAATCAGGCGTGGGTGGGGCTGGCGTGGAGGGGCCAGGCCCGCTGGGGAGGGGCTTGGGGTCTCAGGGCAGGTCCATGGCTGCTGGGCCACCACCCATGTCTGCTTCTCTGTCCCCCGAAGGGTCCTCTCAGACTCACATGGTCGGTTCGGGGTGAGGGCCTCGGGGCTGCCGGTGGGGAAGGGGGCACGCGTCACGCCTGTCCCGCTCTCTTCCTTCCAGATGCAGACCCAGGTTTGCCCCCAGCCTCGCCCGGGCGCGCCCCCGTGCGCCTTGCAGGTGCGTGTGGCCTGATGTCACATTGTCCTCGCTGGTGTCGTGCTGAGTGTAGGAGCAGGGTGGCCTCCGCTGGGCAGGGGCCGGCTCCACAGCCCACCAGCGTCCCCGGGGCTGCCGGACGGGGTGCCCCAGGCAGGGGCTTGGAGGCCGGGGTGCAGGGGGTCCACCCTGAGGCCCCGTCCCTTGGTGCGTGGACGGCCGTCTCCTCTCCACGTCCCCGTGTGGTCACCCTTCCGTGTGTGTGTGTCTGGGTGCTCATCTTATCAGGTCACACTGGGTCAGGGCCCACCCGAAGGCCCCGATTTAACTTTGTCTCGTCTTTAAAGGCCCCATCTCCAAATCCGGTCACGTGCGGGGGCACTGGGGGGTTAGGACTCTGACGTGCGTTTGGGGGCGACCCAGTTCGGCCCATAAGGTGGCCCTTTCCAGGCTGCGGGGACCCCGGCATCCGGTGTGGACCCCTGAGAGGGACTGGACAGAATGATGGGGTGGTGGGCAAGAGGGGAGAGGGGCCAGACAGCAGGCAGCCGGGTTGTGTGGGGAGGGGCGGGCTGAGTTCCTGGTGGCCCTTCGTGGAGCCGGGAGCCATTTACACGGAGTGTGTCAGGTGTGGGAGAGCTGGGTGGGCGGTGGTCCAGGCAGGGGTGGGGCTGTGCAGATGCAGGTGCCGCGTGGGCGCTGGAGAGGGGGCGTGTGCAGGAAGGGGTGGGCTGGGCCTGGGGGGCGGGGAGTGGGGGAGAACCGTCACCTCGGGGAATGCAGGAGGAGTGGTCGCAGGAGTGGTTCCCAACAGCAGCGGGCGTGCAAGGAGCAGGTTACACACGGGACAGCCACAAAGCGGCCCCAGGCCAAGACCTAGGGCGATTCATAGGACATAGCCGGGGTGTGAGGCCAAATGTGGGGTTAGCACAGGGGTTGCTGATACTGAGAAAGGCGTTGGGGTGCGGGAGCCAGAGGGGCATCAGGGTAGGGCCACCGGGTCAGGCTGCAGTGAGAAAGTCCCAGTCTTGTCCTCCGAAAGCAGACACCGTCCGCGCCCCGGAAGCCTGGCGGTTGTCGGGGCTGAGAGCGTTCGCTCCTGCTTTGCATGCAGCCTGTGTCCCCTGCTGTGTCTGTCTGATGGTAGCTTCCAGGCGTCCGCTCAAGCCCGCCTGTTTAAGAATGCTCTCCACCTGCCCGTGAACACTACCGTCTCGTGAGCCAGCGTTGGTGTGGGCGTGTGGCTGTGACAGTCGTCTCTGGACGGAGCTTCCCGTTGACTTGCTGTTTTTCAGGCCCCTTCTGTCCCCTCCTTTCCCAGGAAACCAGAACCTCCTCGGAGAGCATCATCTCTGTGCCTGCTTCCAGCACCTCAGGGTCCCCCAGCCGCGTCATCTACGTAAGCTGGAGTCTTTCTGTGGACAGCGGGGAGGGGACCGGGCCCTGGGTCATGGCTGAGCGTGCCCTCGGGGGCTGGGGCATCCCGGAGGGCATCAGGGGTGGGGTCAGCGCTGACGTCCTGCAGGGGGAGGTGGGCCCAGACGTCGGGAGGCTGACTCGGAGCCTGCCTTCCACACGGACGCCACGCATGACCCAGCAAGAGGTGTGCTCACGGCTGCCGCCATGGCGGTGTGCAAATCACATGGTGTCACCGCCAGCAGCCGGGGCCTGTGTGACTGGAACGCGGGCGTTGTGAATCACGGTGCCCACGTGGGCGCCGTGCCATGGAAACTTCCTCACGTGTTCCTAGAAGAAGAGTGTCAAGCGTGATATACATGCACCATGATCCCATGTCTGTTAGAGAGTGTGTATTTATGCATGTGTGTATGTGGGTGTGCACATGTGTGTGGGGGGCTATTTGTGTATGGGTGTATTTACTGCATATGTATATGTGTGTGCATGAGCGTGTGTGTATATGTGTGCACTGATGTGTGTGTGTGTGGGTATGTATGTGCATACACATGGGTGTATTTGTAGTACTTGTGTGCAATCACACATGGGCACATTGTGCTCACATGTGTGTGTACCTACATGCATGTGTGTTGGTGTGTGCACATGCACCCGTGTATGTGCATGCTTGTGCGTGTACACACGTGCATGCATGCATGTGTGCGTGTGCGTGTGCATACACTGACATCTATCTGTAGGCCAGGGACTGCATCTCACTATCTGGTGGCCCCAGTGCCAGGCACGTTCCAGGTTCCTCCTCTCTGTCCCTGGAGCTGTCCTGTGGGGTCACCTCCCTGGCTTTATAGGGAAGCAGTGGAGACTCGAGAAGACACTTCCGTGGCCGGGCATCAGGACCCAGGCCCATGTGACCATCAGGACTCCCGCCCCTGTGGCTTTGACCCCTTGGCCCTGTTTCACCCTCGCTGGGAGCTGGGGCACACTCAGCCTCGGCTCCTCCCTGCGGCTGCCAAGCACCTGCCCTCTGCACGTGGGCCTCACTGTGCCTGCTCTGCTCTTTCCCTCCTCGCAGGCGAAGCTGGGAGATGAGATTCTCGACTACAGAGACCTGGCTGCTCTCCCTAAGGACAAGGCCATCTATAACATCGACCGCCCAGACATGATCTCCTACTCGCCCTACATCAGCCACCTGGCGGGAGACAGGCAGAGCTGCGGCGAGGTACACGTCTTCCGGGCAAATGACAGGAGCAGGGTGGGGGTCCCTCTCTTTTCGGAGGCTCGGGACGAGTGTCACAGTGTGTGGAACGTCTCCTTTTCCTCCAGCCAGAACGTTCCGGGCCTTGCTCTGCCCGTAGCGGCCACGGCCCGCTCCTCTGTCCCCGACTTCCTTGAGCTGGTCACGCCCCGGGAGACTTATTCTGAAGCGTCCCTGTGGGCTGTGTCCTTGACTGTGGACGTCTGAGTCACGGCTGCCCTTCTCCGGTTCCTGTGGGGGGTGCTGTCGGTTCCCGCTTTGCTTTGGTGGTTTTGAGATTTCAGTGTGACCGTGGTGCCCGGGGTAGACAGAAGAGCGTCTGCCGGCTGTCACCTTGAGTGTGGGGTGTCCGGCACCGCGACCCCCTGGGGCGGGAGCACCCCGTCCCTCCTGTGTGATGGTCCGGCAAAGGGCCTCTTAGAAAGCGAGGCTGGGGTTCCAGGGGCGCCTTCCTCGAGGGGGCGGCCTTGCTGACATCTGGGCACCTGCAGTCACAGCGGCTGGGCACGGAAGCCAGCAGGTGTCCCTCCTGAGTGGCTTCTGCCCTTGAGGACACAGAGGACCCCAAGGATCTGGGTGATAAGTTCTATGAAGAGAAACCAGTGGGCGGGGTGGAAGTGGGGGCGTCCTGAGCTGGGCTCTGGGCCTCGCCGTCCAGCCTCTGGCCCACACTCTGGCAGGAGGCACTGGAAGAGGGGAGGAGGGGTCCGGTGACGTGGCCACAGTCCCCTGGAGTGCTCACCTGCTCCAACAGGAGGTGCCTGGCTGGGGATACCCCAGTGCCACCACGGGCAGAGCTAGCCCTCACCCCAAGCCCAGGGCTCTGTGTCCCCCTTTCTCTCATTTCTGGAGAATACCGAGGGTGCCCTGAACCAGCAGTCTGCCTTTTGGAAAAATGTCTTCTTGGGGGAGCAGTGGGTGCTAGGGCCGGGCCAGGATGGAGACGAGCTCCAAGGCTGGCATGAAACAATGTCCCGGGACCTCTCTGTTGGGGTCCCGTTGACCATACCTCTCCAGAGAGAAGGTCCTGGGGCCCCCTGGAGGGGCCGGGGGGGTCCCCTCCCCACATGGAGGCGGTCCCGCCACGTGAGTGTGTCTGTGCCCCGTGTCTCTCCGCACGAGTGGCCTCTGGGTACGCCGCTAGCCTGCGGCGTCTGGGGCCAGGTGCTCCGTGGCTGGGGCGCCCGCAGCGGCGTCAGTTATTTTATAGGCGTGTCTCACCTGCATGCGTCCCTGGTGCGTCGGCCTCCTGCACATGGGGACGCCTGGGACCCGCGGTCCTTGAGGTCTGGGTCATGGCTTCCTCAGAGAAGAAGCCCAGGAGCTGGGGGCAGCCCGGGCCACCTCATGCAGCTCCGAGGGGACACCCGGGATGTCCTCGCAGAAGTGCGTCCTGGAAGCATCCCCTTGTCCAATAGCATCAATGCTGAGCAGCCACTTCCTTCCTATTTCGCAAAACCAGTCAGTGATGTAGAAAGCGGCCCACCAGACTCCGCTCTGCATGGGCATCACACCGTTGGGTCCAGGAAGGTGACAAACCATGCCTGTGGCTGGCGAGCCCCATGGACAGGCTCAGCGAGGACAGGGGACACCTGTTGGGGTATAAACTGCAGAGAACACACCGAGGTGTAGATCAGACAGCAGGGCTGTGGCCACCCGGGAGGTTGCCCACTCTGTTGGGGGACAGGCCAGAAGACTCGGGGTGCAGCACCGGTGGGGACTGGCAGGTGTGCACCTGCCCGTAGGCTGGCTGGAGGGAGCTGAGTGTGGAGGTGGCTGCACGGGTCAGCTCTGGGGACGGGCTCGGCCGGTAGGGCTGCAGAGTGAGCCCTGAACTCGGAGAGGTGTGGGAGCCCTGAGCGCCAGACCCAGACTCTCGCACCGTCGTCTCCACGCTGGCCTGGAGGTCCCGAGCAGCAGGGTCCACCCCACGGCCGCCTGCTCTGCCCCCTGTGCCCTGGGATGTGCCCTCATGCCACCAGCCCTGGCTCCAACTGCCCCCACGTGGCTGCCCATCTGCTTGAACGGCGTCTGCCTTGTCTGTGCTGTGGGTCTGACTCAACTGGGCTTCTGGGCCCAGGCGGGGCGCCTGCCTGCCTCCCACACCTGGGGGGCCCCCATCGAGGCTGCAGAATCTCAGTGGTGCCCACGCTGGGTTCCCAGGGGAACTGGGCAGAAGGGGAACTGAAGGACGTAGGTGGAGCCAGGGGACTCGCGGCCTCTGTGGGAGCCCTGGCCTCCCAGAGGGGCTGGTGGAGGGGTGGGGCCCAGGCCCACGGGGTGTCTGCACCCCCGTGGCTCTTTGTGCCCCGGCAGGTGCAGGTTTGCATCGTGGGGCTGCGTGGACTCAGCCTCTGGGGGCAGGACATATGGGAGGGCGTGGCGGGGCTGTGGACTCGGGTGTCACCAGGCTGTCTTCCCTCCCAGGGGGACCAGGACGACCGCTCCTACAAGCAGTGCCGGACCTCCAGCCCGAGCTCCACCGGGTCGGTCAGCCTCGGGCGCTACACCCCGACCTCACGGTCACCGCAACACTACAGCCGCCCAGGTACTTGGTCCCCGCGGCTGCATCCACCCCGATGAAGCTGCACTTCCTGGGGCTTCCGCTCTTATGGGTGAATCTGTCTCTTACACACGGCGGGTGTGAGGCTGACGGGGAGCCGTGGACTTGGCACATAAGGGAGGGGCTCTCTCCTTCTGGGGCGGGGCACGGGGGCGGGGCACGGGGGGCCGCTGGCGAGTTCAGTGCTGCTGAGAGGAGCCGTCCTGTGGAACACTCAGGCAGCACTGAGCTCTCAGGGTCTAGCGAGTGCAATACACTTCTTTTTTTTTTTTTTTTAAGATTTATTGTTTTTGACAGAGACAGAGACAGACAGAGACAGAGACAGAGGGAGACAGAGACAGAGAGAAGGGGGAGGGCCCAGAGCCGTCTCCGTAGTTGCACGTCATCAGTTTCTGACATGGTTTCGTTCCACCCGGGTGGGCGGGGGCTGCACAGGGCAGGAACTGGGCTGGGGGCCTCCCGCATGGGAAGCGCACCCCAGCTGAGCACATGGGTCCACACAGGCCGGGGCTGGGATTCGATCCTCAGTCCCCGGGGCTGCAAAGCGAGCCCTTAACCCTCTGAGCCTTCCCGGCCTCCCCGCATAAAACACGTTTAGTAGACGAGATGTCAGGAAGATAAAATCCCACAGATGGTTGGAGACCAGATGTCAGTCCCGAGCTCGCGTGGGTCTGGGGAGGATTGAGCTATGAAGGCAATGTCAGTGGCCAAAGGACAGAGTCAGAGACTATCCACGGCACTTACAGGTAGCTGGTTGGTGGCCCCGAGGACAGCCGGCCCCAGGGGGAAGTTGGTGAGGGGCCTCTGTCAGGCTGCTCTGAGCTGGGAGACCCTGGGGAGGGTCCTCTCTACCCCATTCCACTTCATCCCCTGCCTGGTGCCGTGTGTACTGCTCCCCTCTAGCTGCCGAGACTCCTCGTCACCCTCCGCATGTCAAAGCCACTGGGACGCTCGGCACACAAAAAGGCGCTGCCTTTTTGAGGGGTGTTTCCCGGCTGCTTCCTCCTTGGCCAGCTGTTGCATGACTCCATTTCCACATCCATGGACGACTGCGCTTGTTCTTGCAGCCTTTGTGGAAAAATCAAAACGCATCCATTCGTAACATTTACTGGCCCCTGACGGCCCTACTAGGGGTGGCCCCGGCTTGCGGACATTCCCAGCCAGCCGGCTGGTCACCGGGAGGGCCGGGGCCTGAACCTCGGCTGGGGAGGCTGGTGGCTGTCAGACTCTTGACCCAAAGAGCCCCAGGCGGGGTAGCCGGCAGGGCCAGAGCTCCTGTCCTGCAGCGTGGGGGCTGCCCCCTGCCCCCCACCAGGGCAGGTCTTCCTCACTCCACGCCGGGCTTCACTCCAAGCCCATAGCGGACTTGGTGACCCCGCTTCCAAAAGGCGAGCCTCACTGGAGGGGAAGCAGAAATGTTCCTAGCAGGCGGGGCCTAGGAATATTCTGTGGCCGTGTGGCTGGTGGGCGCGGGGACTCTGACCGGCTCTCTGTTGCCCCGCAGCTGGTACTGCGAGCGTTGGTACCAGTAGCTGCCTGTCCCTATCCCAACACCCAAGCCCTACGTCCGTGTTCCGACATCATTACATCCCCTACTTCCGAGGTAAGGCGCGCAGAGCTGCGGGCTGTGGGTGCTGGCCGGGCGTCCGCCACGCACGCGTCTGTCTTGTGTCTGTGTCGCCGCATGGCTTCCCCGAACCCCGTGTCTCACGCCCGTGCCCCCGCGCTGTGTCTCATGAGTCCAGCCCTGTTTCTGTCGGTGTGTAAATGTTCCCGGGGCGGGGGGTGCGGCCGGCCGGCCGCAGGGAGAGGAGGTGAGGCCTTGGAGAGCGCCTGCCCTTGGGCCTCCGTCTAGTTCCCACGTCGGCTCCAGGGGGCATAGGCCCTGCTGGGGGCAAAAGCTGAGGCCTGCAGGGGGCCAGGGGGTGACGTGTCCACAGCCCCCGAGCTCAGGGTGCCTGGGCAGGGTGGACAGCCGGCCTGTCTCCCAGAGTGCCGACCCACCCGCCACCCACACCCCTGCACGTGTGTGTGCGGGAGTCCCGTCAGGAAAACGGCCGCACTCCGGTTTTCCCTTATGACTGAATCGTGTCCCTGAAATGCATATATTGAAGCCCTAACCCCGGTGTGACTGTATTTGGAAAAGGGGCCATAGGAGGTTGTTGGGGGTCACATGGAGTCACCAAGGCGGGGCCCTAAGACTAGGAGAGACAGGAGAAGATCTCTGTCACTCTGTGAGGCCGTGTGAGGATGGAGTGGCCGTCCACGAGCCAGGATGCCCGCTGTCACCAGAAACAGCCCCGCCAGGCGTGGTCGGGACTCCCGGCCTCCGGAGCTGTGAGGAATGACCGTCTACCGCTTAGGCCCCCGTCTGTGGGGTGGGCCTCGCAGGCCTCGCTGGCTCCGGGCAGGCGGGCTCAGCCTTCTCGCTGAAGGTCACCCTCCTTAATGAAGGTCAGAGTCCAGCCTGGGTCCTGAACCACCGCCTAGAAGCCACCAGTCTCGTCAGGAGGGACCTCTGGGCCTTTTCCAAGTCACCACACAGCCAGGCTCTGCTCTCACTTTCCCACGTCCATGGTGATGTCAGCGGGTTGGGATTTTTACCGCCAGGAAGCTGGTCCCCCGAGCAGTGGCCGGGGCCCCCCAAGCAGTGGCTGGGGCCCCCTGTGCAGTGGCTGGGGCCTCCCCAGGACCCGGGGCCCCAGGCCCTTGCAGCCCCCTCGCTCCTGCAGATGGCGGCCATGTGCTGTGCACCCCCAAAGAGCTGTCCTGGGCGTCCCGAGGGCTGATGCAGACACGGCACTCCACGTGGTGCCGTTTGGGGCGACGCGGGCGTGCAGTTCATTACGATGAGGCCGCTCAGTGAGTGGGCGGGCGAGAGTCCAGAGAAGGGAGTGGGCAGCGGTGGGCAGTGTCCTCAAGGAGGGCTGGCCCCTGAGCCTTGACCCAGGAGGGGTCTGCGGTGGGGAGGATCGGAAAGGGGGCACCAGGCAGGGGTCAGAAAGGGGGTTCAGGGGAGGGTCAGAAAGGGGGTTCCAGGCAGGGGTCAGAAAGGGGGCTCCAGGCAGGGTGTGGAGGCCAGGAGGACGGAGTGTGAGCAGAGGCGTCTGGGGCTGGGATCAAGGCCTTGAGAGTTTGATGACTGGCGTGTAGAGTTTCCCTGGGTGGCGGGGGTGACGTGCACGTGCTGGGCCAGTGGGCCACCGAGCCTGTCCCCAGCTGTACCCGGTCACCAAGTTCACCAGGTGGAAGCTGTAGGCCCTCCTCAGGTAGACACACCTGCATGCATGCTTAGTCCTGCTTGTGACAGAGGAGGACACCGTGCTGTAAGCTGAGGGACTGGGGGCACAGGGGTCCTGTGACACGTTAGTATCACCTGCCACCTGGGAGGGAGCCGGTGGATGAAGGGCCATGGGTTCTCGGCAGAGAGAAACAAGCCCCGGGAGGTCTGGCAGATTCAGCCGGTTGTGCCAAGAGCGTGCCCAGCGGCTGTTCTGGGCTGCAGGTGCCTGGACCTGTCCGAGCCCTTGGGGGTGGGGGTCACAGGGCAGCAGCAGGACGGGTCTGCAGCTCCCATCCCCTGCTCGGCGTAGTCTCCCGGGGGTGGGGGGCGCTCGGCATGACCTGGGGGCCCCTGCTCCCCAAGGGGGTCCCGGCCCCTGGACAGTCACGAGGCTTGGCCGCAGCAGCCAAGGGAAAGCAGGGTTCACGCCACAGGGGTGGGGGAGGGTCCCATCAGCGCTGACAGGTGAAGCTGGCACCATGCTGGGAAAGACCCTCACCCTGTGGTCAGCAGCCCCATCCCAGCCCAGTGTGGGCCGCTGGCTGTGGGCTGCTCCAGCTGAACCCCCCGCTGCTGTGTGCTCCCCCCGGGCCTCCGGCGTGCCCATCCAGGCAAGAGCTCTCTCTGAGCCCACGCCTTCCTCTCCAGCCCGCCACGCCGCCCCTGCTCTGTGCTCACCCACTGTTGACTTGCTGCTTTGTCCCTTCGGGGCCCTGTGGCTTTGAACAGCGGTAGCTCGAAGGGGGTGTCCTGAAGCCAAGGGTGGCCCATCCGCTTGGCCAAGCCGTTCCCCCGATGTGGCGGGAGGTTTCCCGAGGCTGGTGGGAGAGGAAGCGGGGTGGTGTCTGACGAGTGCCCTGCGAAAATGAGCCGTGCCCCTCGTCAGCCCACGTGTCCGGTGCCCATCGCGTGCTGTCTCTCATGTCATTCCTTAAAGACGGAGGGGGCGGGCTCCGCGGGAACCGCGGCTCCATTGGTGACTTGCTAATCCAACCTCGTTTGCAAAACAGAAATCACACACGTCCAGATGGGGTAGCAAGTCAGAGCCAGAATCAGAGGACTCTTTCCATTGCATTTGCCAGAAAGTCGCTTTATCGAGGACGGCGGCGGCCGCCTGGTGCTCACTGGGTCTTGCTCACCCTGTCGCGAGTAAAATTGTCCTCGGCAGCTTTTAAGGACAGCGATCGATGCTGCCCAGCCCTGTAATTCCATCGAATGCTAACCTGTGGCTGCTCCCCGGAGGCACCGGGGTACTCAGGAAGGGGGGCCCCAAGGCTGCTGAACTTGTAGCTTAGTGGGTTCGAACGCCAGCCACAGCGGAGCAGCCCCGCACCCGGGTACCCGGAGGAGAGCGGGGCTCTGTGGAGGGAGCCAGGCCAACCTTCCTGCCAACTTGAACTGGCTCCTAACCCTCGGAGCCGCCGTACCTCTGCCCTGGGGCCGCTGAAGGGGTGGACGAGAGGTTGGATTAACGAGTCCGTGGGCCCCGTGTGGACATGTCTGTGGGGACCCTACGTCCTCCTGTGGGCAGAGGGGGTGGGTGGCCCCACAGTCGGGTGGGGGGCTCCCCTGGAGTAAGCGTTTCAGCTTGAAACACGGTGCCTTGCTTCCCTCGCCCCTCCCGCCTGCTGTCTCTGCTCTTGCGTCTGGAGGCAGTGAAAGCGGCCGGAGCACCCCAAGCCTCTCTGCGCTCTCGGACAGCAAGCCCGTCCCATCCACCTACCAGCAGGCCCCTCGCCACTTCCACATCCCAGGTAGGCGCCGGGCACCCAGCGCGTCTGCCGGGTGGGCTCCCCGGCCTCTCCACCCCCATCCCCCACATCCTGAGATTCCCTCACAATCAGCAAGTGGGTTTGCACGTCCCCAAGCTTCTCTGTGTGTGTTCCTCCCCAAAGCCCCTTGGACACCAGGGCATGTTTGCCCTCCTGGGAATGGGCTGGGGGGAGGGGGCTGTCTGGGCCAGTGGGGGCCCCGTAATGTCACTGGCCACCCACCCCGTCTGCCCCCTTCACACTGGGGGGTGGCATCTGGGCCTGGAGAGGCTTAGCGCCGTGGGGTCCCACATCCTTCCTGGGTGCTGACAAAACATGAACCGGCAGGATGGAGGCCGCCACCGTGGGCCTGCTCACCCTGCTTTCTCTCCTCTTCTCTCTTCTCCCCCAGACACTGGCGTAAAGGACAACATCTATAGGAAGGCTCCCATCTACAAGCAGCACGGTACAGTCGGGTCGCCTGCTGCCTGCCGTGTGGCCCCCCGCATGCTCGTCCCTCCCTGCGCTTCCGAATGCCTCCTGCGGTTGTGTGGGTGCAGGATGGGGTCTGGGGCGTCCCAGCAGCCTGCATATTAGATGCAGGTTCCCTCGTGGGCCCCCCGGGTCTCTTCATACGTTACAGTGACGGGTGGCCTGAGGAAGGACACCTCTGTGCGTTGCAGGCCTGAGGCTCCTACGCATGAGCCGGGCTCAGGTGGGCGTTTGTGCCAGAGGCTGGCTTGGGAGGCTTCGATGTTGCTGCCTTGAGAGAAGCGCCAGGCTGACCGCAGGCAGGGTGGTGTGGGGTCCCAGCTTGATGTTTGGGGCACAGAATGAAAAGCAAGATATGGGGGCTGGAGAGGTCTGGCGGTGAGGGTGTCTCTGGGCCCCCCAAGTATTCCTCTCAGGGGTGACCTTGACCTTCGCTCTCCACCTGCCTCCCGGGGACAGTGCAGGGAGCCCATGGCTGGGCCGTGGGGCAGGAGGCAGAAGGCCAAGGTGTCCCCTCTGTGTCCTCACGGAATTCCTGGGTGGTTGGGGGCATCCCCATCCTGAACCTCTTGTTTCCTCATCTGCAAAATAGGGTGGACCCTGCACCTTGCCCTCTTCACAGGCTGCTGCTGAGGGCCGGAGGGGCTTACAGGCGGGGAGACACGTTCTAAACTGTAAAGTGCGGTGCACATCATGGGGGCTGCTATCCATTCGCGGGGGAGATGAGAGGAGGAACTCGCATATTTGAGGTCCTCGTTCAGATGCACCATAAAAAGCAGCCACGTCCCACGTCAGCAACTGGACACCCCTGGGTGGAACGCTGTGAAAGTGTGCCTTCGTGGCTGGCTGACAAATCAGTGTCGAGTTGTGCAAGCAACAGGGCTTTTCGAAGTTTGTTTTCCTGGACGGCCCCATGCTCCGCACATTCCCTCCTCGTTCTGAGAAAGAAAACAACGAACCAAACCCCTGGGTTTCCAGAAGGCGGAGACTTGGGCGGTTGCCTCTCAGCTGGGAGGCGTGGAGCAGGCCTTCTGGAGGGATGGAGAGGGATGGGCTAGCTAGAGCCCAGGGCCCGTGCAGTGTCCCGACCAGCCCCCGCGTGTTACAAGTGGGGAACCTGAGGCCCGGCGGCAGGAAGGAGCGGTCGCCCTGCAGGCCGTCTTTCTATCATGGTGTCCGTGCTCAAGCCTGCCTGGTGTCTATGGGGTCGGTCCTCGTCCTGCCCACGGGAGCGATAACGTGGCCTTGAATTCGCCTCAAACACGTCGTTCAGTGTGTAGGAGGCGAGGCCCCTCAGGAGGGGGCGAGGCCGGAAATCAGGTTATGAAGTTGCTCGCCAGGTGTGAGCGAGCCAGACCCAAGACAAAGGGCTTCCCGTGGGCTGCAGCGTGCGGTGGGAGAGTCGGTTTGTGACCAGTGAGAGCCTTTGTGTGGTGGTGGTTGTCGTGGTTAATCTGGATATAAACGCCTCTCCTACCCAAAGGCAACTGGATCCAGGCCTATTGGACGGAACCCGGGGCAACGGCCAAACCCTTTTAACATGGCAGAGCGTGGGCCAGGGGATTCTTCTAGGAAATACGTTTTGTAGAGCGCCGCGTGAATGTGACGAGGCCATGAGTGGAGGGTTCGGCCTGTGGCGTGTCCTCTTCTTAACCTGCTTTCCTTACATAATCCTCCGGGAATGGTGGATGTATTGGGTGCGTTTGAGGTATTTTCATTTTATGAGATGACCCCCGCCCCGTTGGAGGATATCCTGTGTGTGTGCATGTGTGTGTGTGTGTGCGTGTGAACAGGCATGCGTGGGGGAGCTTAGAGCCCATGTGCAACCCTCCCCAGCCCACCCTGGAACCTCAGCCCACTGACCATGTCTCGGGCAGGGAGAGCGGAGCCTTCATCTTCATCTTCAAACTTCACCCCAAACAGACCGACGACCTTGACTTACTAAGACCGTTCAATTAGTTCAAGACAGCATCGTCAAAGAGCTAAAGAAATGATGCTTCTTAATTAACATGTTTACTTTTCACCTCTATTTCTAACTCATCCACGGTTTTTGTGTGTGTGATTTTTAAATGCTGAATCTTTCCCGATGCCCTTGTCCCGTGCGTATCTTTTGGGAACAAGGGTGGCCAGGCCTGCAGGGCTGAGGACAGAGGTGACCCGCTTTCACGTAGCTGCCATGGAATTTGTCACTGCCGTGTGCTGGACACTCGACACAGGACAGCTGATTTCATCTGCACAGTCTGAGATCTGTATTATGGGTGAAGACACTGAGGCTGGGCGGTGAGGTGACTAATCAGGGGCCAAGCTGAGGTCCATGCCCGGGTCTGCCTGACCCCTGACCTCTGATCCCTGGCCCTCCTGCCGTCATTCTATGGGTTTAGGGGCAACAGTATTTTCTCATCCGACATCAGTTTCAACTCTACTTGGTTCCAGTTTCATGGCTTTGTTTGTAAAAGAATAAGAAAGAGAAGACAGGAAGGAAGAGGAAATGGGTAGAGAATGCAGGGGCGGGGGCAGGGAGAGGCCAGGAGGAGCCCTGGCCCTGTGCTGTCAGGGGCAGGGAGAGGCCAGGAGGAGCCCTGGCCCTGTGCTGTCAGGGGCAGGGAGAGGCCAGGAGGAGCCCGGGCCCTGTGCTGTCAGGGCCAGGCCTGGAGCCGGTCAGCGTGGGGTGGGCAGGGCGCCCTGGGGACCAAGAGCTCAGATGCCACCCGGGAATGTCTGGTGTTTGCCTGCCCGTCCTCAGTGGCTCGCCGTGTTCAACCCAGTTGCTGCATGAGGCGACGTGATTCGGGTCTCAGCCCACCCCTCTCAGCCCGGCTCCTCCTGGAGTCGGGTTCAAGGCCACCTTGCGGGCTCTCAGGGCTTAAGGAGGTTTTCGTGAGGCCACGTGGACCCCGGCAGAGTGGGGACATTCCAGGGGCGTGGTCCTGGGGGGAGGGAAGCCGGGCCCAGCTGCCCATTGACAGGAGGGTGGGAGGTGCTCACTCCTGCCCTCCCACCCATACCGGGTAGTAAAGGTGACCCCGCGCAGTACCCGCTAGGTGCTCTGTCTTTGGCCCCTGTTTTAAAACAGGAATCAGTCGCGTCTCGTGTGTCTCTCTGGGATTCCTGCGTAGTGGGTTGAGGCTTGTGTTGGTTTTGGGGTCCTCTCTCGGGATGGGAGAAAAGGGAAGGTAGGGCTCTGTATCCAGAAAGAGACTCAGAACCCCCCCGCCCCCCCATCGGGATGCCACCAGCTCAGGTTCCTGAGGGACCCGGGCAGTGGGCAGCAGCCTTACCCGGGTGGGCTCCCGTGCCAAGCGCGTCCCGGGCCCCGGAGCCGCTGCCTGTGTGGTGGGAACGCAGGCTCACCTCCGATTGGCTGCTCCTCCGCCGCGTCTCTGTCCCCCTGAGGCTCCGAACCGGCGTCCTGCGGATCAGCGCCGAGTCCCCCCTGCCTGCCCCTGATTTGTGAAACCCGAACCCTGCGTTGTGCTAGGGCAGCCACACGGCACCTGGTCTGCTCCTCACCCCTCGGAGGGCAGCGCGGGCGTCCTCTGCCCACGTTACAGATCAGGAAACCGAGGCCCCGAGCTGCCTGGGCCGCACGTGGCACTAAGTGCAGGACTCCCGGGTTCTGCCCCCGGTTCTCGGGAGGCTCCGCCGTGGTTGGCGGCTGACAGACTCAGGCTCTGAAAGGTCCTTGGCGAGCCTGGTGACGCTGCACGGAGCTGGCGCTCGTTGCCCAGGAAACTGCCCACGTCTTGGCGGGCTAGTCCCTTCGCCGGCAGGGGGGCCGTGTTTCAGCCCCACATCTTGAACGTCTGGCCCGACCTGCCGTCGTGGCTGCGTGAAGCCCTCATGCACACGGCGTGGCCTGGACACCGAGGGCTGAGATCCCACAACCCCGGGGGGCCTTCGGTGGGCGCCACTGAGCGGCACGTGCAGCGAGCGGTCCACCGGGGCCTCGGAGGGCTGACCAGGCCCGCGGCTCACACACGAGGCCCCGGGCCTCGGGCCTTCTCCGGCCGGGACAGGAGCCGTGCGGTGACTCTGAGCCTCGGTCCCCGGGTCTGTGAAGTGGGCTGTGTGGGACTAGGTGGCGACGTGCCAGGTACACCTCGCTGAGCGGAGCGGGCCGAGCTGAGCCGATGCAGGCGGGGCGGACGCCCAAGGCGTCTCTTACTGTGAAGTGACACTTGGAAGGTAGAAAGCGTGTTCTTCAAAATGCCAAGCGGCTGCATAAAACCGTGGCCCGTCTCCCTGAGTGGGGGGTGGGGGCTGGAATTTCCATTAGGCTCCCCTTCACCCACTACCGTTGATTTTAAGGACTGTCGTTGACAAAGACACACAGCCACCTTTCCTCCGACTGTTCGCCTTGAGTGTACGTGATGCGGAAACCCGGGATAAACTGTGCGTGGCCTTGACGTGTGGGTTTTCCCTTCCAGCCTCCAGGAGATTGGATGGGGAGGAGGGCAGCAGCGACCAAGATAACAGGAAGGTAACGCAGGGGGGGGGTGGCAGGGGGCGGGTCCGGTTTGGAACGAACCTGTTCAGAAAGAAACCTGGTTCTGTGGGCGCGTCTCCAACGTGACACTGTGGGCTTCTCCTCTTGGGTCCCGCTCCTGCGACGTCCCACGAGGCCTCACGGAGCAGGGACCAGAGGCAGGAGGAGGTCCTCATTGTCCCCTGTGGGGTCAGCACCGCTACCCCTGGAGTCCTCTTTCTATGCCAGCAGCTTGGCCAAGGCCCTGTGATGAGCAGGTGTCTGAAAGCAGAGGAAATAAACCGCAGCGTGCTCTCGGGGGCTCTGAGATGATTGTTCTAGAACAGGCCTGGTGGACTTTTTCTTAAAGAGCCACGGAGTCGGGATCTTAGGCTTTGGGGGGTGCAGTGACACCACGCTGAGGCGTGAGGAATGCGTGACGGGTCCCGTGAGGCTGTCACTTGCAAAAGCAGGCTGCGGGCGGGGTTTGGCCCTCAGGCTGAGTCTGCCCGCCCAGCCTCCCCCCTTCGCTCGTGTGTAAGGAAGGTGGGTGAGTGTGGCAAGAGCCCGAGGCTGGCTCAGCCGGCTCCCCCGTGTGAAGGCTCTGAACCTCGGGGAGCCTCAGTCTCCTCGTTTGTAAAATGGGGCAGTGCCATTGCAGGCGACCTCGAGCTTCACGTCGCACCCTTGTCTCTCTGCAGAAGCCCAGCTGGCTGATCCTCAAGGAGGGCGCGGACACCAGGACTAACTCTCCAGATCTAGACAGCCAGTCTTTGTCCCACAGTAGTGGGACCAATAGAGACCCTCTCCAGACGATGCCGGGGGACAGCTTTTACTCACGTGAGTGGTTCTTTTGAGCAAGGAGCTGCAAATGTGGCGCTAAAGGCCTCGCAACCAAGGCCCCCCCCACATCGAGCCAGCCCCCCAGATCTAAGCTTTGCTCGTTAAAACACCTGGGAGCAAACCGGCAGCGGGGAGGGCAAAGCAGGCAGGAGGCAGGCCCTTGTGCGGCGTGCTGATTTCCTTCGGGATGACACGCCTTACTAGTGTGCTGTGGCCGGGCTATGCCCGCGTGTCCCCTAGACCCCTCCGGAGCTGGCCAGAGAGCACAGAGCCCCGCCGGGAAGAAGGGAAGTGGAGGGCCAGTTTCCCTCCAGAGCAGACGTGAGCACGGTGCAGGGGCGGGTCCAGACTCGGAGTCGATGACGGCATTGTCCTGTCTCGGGTTCATCCAAGCAGGGGGACCGGGAGCCGGACTTCCTATCCTCAGGGAGCACGGGAGACAGAGACAGGTGGCTGCCTGACTCTGGCGGTCGTGAAGCCTGAGTTAGGAGCGGGCAGAACCCCAGAGAACAGTCCTCATCTCCCGGGGCTGTGAATTACAGGAGTGACAGCGTGCTGCAGCGAATAATCTCGGGGTACCCGGTGTGTGGTCCTCGGGTCCCGGTGGGCTGGGGGTGGTTTCCTGAGAGCAAACCTGAGGCTTAGGGTGGATATACAGGCCCGAAGGGGATGCATGTGGGCATCAGAACACAGAGGAAAGATGCTGGCTTTGCCACGAGACAGACCCAAGTTCAAACGCCCGCTCACCACTGACCGGCCCTGTGACCATGGGCATTAGGCCCCATGTTCCAGCCACCTGAGCTGTTAGAGACCCAAAGGAGGTGACCCGTGTATGCTGCCTGCGCTCTGCCAGCCCATAGTAGATGCTCAGCCAACACCGGTCATCATCATCATCAGCCCCATGCACATGCACTGTCCACTGTCCCGCAAGTGAAAGGTGGAAGCGCTCCCATGTGAGAGCACAGGAAGGAGCCTGGAAATGATCGTTGTTAAAGAAGAACGCGAAACAAAGAAAAAGCTGTCGTTCTCTGTGTGATCCTTGCAAGCAGGTGTCTATATGGGGCCCAGGCCTCTGCCCCTCCTGAGGTGCATCTCTCTAGAGGTCAGGATCTCAGAGCAGCGGGCACCCAGGGCGGATGTCACAGGGGAAGC
This sequence comes from Craseonycteris thonglongyai, assembly GCA_004027555.1. NCBI lineage: Eukaryota > Metazoa > Chordata > Mammalia > Chiroptera > Craseonycteridae > Craseonycteris > Craseonycteris thonglongyai. The sequence continues at coordinate 104,452 of PVKE010000412.1, forward strand.
CCACACCCAAAAGGTCCCCCAGAGGGATTTGTCCAGCACAGCGGTGTGTTCCTCTCTGGGTGGGTCTGCAAGGCGCGTGGCCGGCTGCCCGTCCCACCCGCAGGCGGGGGGAGGGGTGCAGTTCCTCATCAGGCACCAGCGGCCGCTCTGTGCTCCCTGGGCCCAGGGCCCCGGTGGGGCTGGACTTGCATGCGGCCCCCGGTGTCGGCATGGACCATGTGCTCTGCACCCCCTCTTCACCGGTGATTGTGTTCGAAGGTGGTGAGGCCCCTGTGGCAGCAGCTCACTAGCACCTCAGGGGTCCTCCTGCTGCAGGGACATCAAGGCTGGGTCCCCCTGGCCCAGAGCACTCAGGGGATTGTCTGGGCATCTCAGGAGTTCTGTCCTGGCTTTGGTGCTTCCCTTGCTGGGTGGTGTTCCCCTTCTTCAGCAAGGCTCGTGGTCACCTCCCCAGACTCTCCTCAGGGGGCACTGGCTGCTGCCCCCAGGGATCACTTAGTGGGCTAACCAGATGCCTGTTTCAAGTGAGACAGAAAACAACAGTACTGTCCCGTTTCACATGGTAGGTCTAGTCAGCCTGCGGACACCTTGGAATAACCTTAGTGAGACGAGGCTGACCATATAGACCATCTGAAAAGGGGACAGTGCTGTGGTTTTCTGTCCCATTTAAAATGGGACGTCTGGTCAGCCTACCCCTTAGGTTTGCGGCCTGCCTGTGGCCCAGACAGAGAGGAGGGGGCACTATGCAGGGAGAAGCCCGGGCAGGAGACCAGCCACCCCCTTGGGGACGTCCCTGAGTCTCCGGCATGACGTGTGGCCTGAGTGTGTGGCCTTCCCCTCTGTGCGCTGCGTCCTCGCCTGCAGAGGCTGGGATGAGGGGCGCCGTGGGTTGTCCCAGGTGTCCATGGGGCAGCCACATACCCGGAAGGGCTTGTTGGTCAACCCCCCCCCCCCGCTGATGTGTTCCTGCCACAAGCTGGGAACCCCTCACAACCATAGACGGGGACATGGCCACTTCCCATCCAGGGTGGCCCTGGCCCACAGGGATCTGCCTGTGCTGGGACGTGCGTGTGTGCATGTATGTGCATGTATGTGTCCTCTTCCGTACTTGCTTACGGTCACTGATAATGACTCTCTCAGCTCTTCGCTTTCCTCTGGCGTCCTGACGGTGGGGCCCCTGAGCTGGAAGCCCATCGCGTCTGATGGCTGCGGCTATGCCTCTGTTTCCGTCGGGGTGACGCTGCCTTGTCCCCCGACGTGTCAGAAGCCGCTGCCGCACCGCAGTCAGGCAGGCCTGGCTTTTGGTGAGCCTCCCCGGAACTTTGAGCAAAAAGGGCAGCACTCCTGGAGGGTCACCCACCTCTTTTCTGGGGGTTCCTCTGAGCTCCCAAGCGTGGGCCTCTCAACACCAGTCCCATCTGTGAACAGCTGTCTCTAAGCGATGTTGGCACACAGCCCAGCATCCCTGGGTCACCCATTCATAGCGCGCCCAAGGACGCAGGCTGGGGACACTCAACACAGCGGGCTCTCCATAAAGGTCTGTTGAATTGAGATGCGTGAAGTTCAACGGGCACTTATGGAGCAGCCGCTCTGTGCCAGACGCTGCACGGGGCTGAGGGAGGGGACGGGGTGGGGTGGGGGGGTGGCGAAGACAAGTAGCCCCGCCCTGGAGAGGCTCGAGGGAGCAGGACGGGCAGAGATGCCTTCAGGAGCCAGCACACAGGGGTCCCCCCACCGTCTGTCCGGGGTCCTCTGTGGGCTCCAGGGGGCTGGTCACACCTCATCCCACTTACGACACCACCAGCACGTCTCACCTGGGACTGCAGTCAGCACTCAGTCGTCCATCCATGCCGCCACCAGACGTTTATTGACCAGCTACTACATGCTGGACCCGTGCTAGGCAGTGGACAGGTGGTGGTGAATGTGGCTCGGTCCCTGTCCCCCCGCGGGGAAGCAGCTGACGGAACGGCAGTGCTACACCAGCGTGACATCCCTGTCCTCTGGCTCAGTGGGCCTCAGCCAGCATGGCCCTCGCTCCAGAGCGGGCCCCGTGCTGAAATGCTTTACGACAGGCGGTGTGACTTCTCTTTACACGAGTGCTGCACGCCCCTCGCTCTCTGGGCTCCGCCGGCCGTCGGCTGCGTTGCTCAGGAGCCCGATTTCTGCACCGGAAGGAGGCGGAGTTGAATATTTGTTACGAGAAAAGGGTCTTGAGCCCAATAGGATGAGCTCGCTGCCCCCAGAGGAATACAGGTCGTGGGGGCCCCCTCCCCCGGCCTGGACTCTGCGGATGGGCCTGCCGCGGCTCCGTGTCCCGCGTTCCTAACCTGTCAGGCCCTGTCCTCTCTTTCGGAGGTCCCCACATCCCCCTCTGGGTAATGAGAGGGGTGTCTGCACCGGACAACCCCCCTGGCCAGCTGTAGAGCCCCCTAGAAGACTCCTGGGTTTGGCCAGCCCAGTGCTGGGGGCGGGGACCCCCTGAGGGAGCTGTGGCTTAGAGCAGGCGAGAGGGAGTCTGGGGCAGGCCTCTGAAGGTGGAGGCCCCGGCTCCAGGGAGCCAGGCTTGGCCACCGCCCTCCCCACACCCCACACCCACCTCTGAGCCGGGACGCACCGCCGAGCTCTTCCGCTCTGCTTGCTTCCAGACCTGGTGCGGACGGGTTGGTGGGATGAGCTCGCAGCTCCGGGCCAGTCTGGGTGTGAGCCACACAGGTCATTCAGAGCGGGGTTCTCCGTGGGGATCCCTGGTCTCACACTGGCCCTTCTCCTTTTCCAGAGAAGCTGGGACTTCGGATTCTAATGAGAATCCCCCCCGCCTTGTTGCAAACAGCTAACAAATTGTTTTTACATCAGTCTCCAGGCTGCCTTAGGGGGACAGTGGCTTCCATTGGCCACTTTGGCACAGGATGGACATCAGTGACCCCTTACCCCAGGCCGTCAGAGACCACAGGTGACCACCAGGTCCCCGTCAGACTCTGCAGTGTCCCTCGCATTTCTGGCAGGCTCGGGGACACCCTCCACCCAGCCCCGATTTCTTCCTCCGTCAGTGGGGACAGGGGCCCTCCCCTGTCACCTGCCCAGCCCCGAGGGCCGGGCCTGCCTGCGTGTGTGACGAGGCTGTGCTGTGTCTGTTTCAGGATTCCCCTATTCCAAATCTGACCCTCTCCCAGGACACAGGAAGAATGGCTTGGACCACCAGGTAGGTACCACACCCCTTCCCGCACGCGGTCTACTATCCACGGCTGTGAACCTGCACGCGGTCTGCACGGCTTCACCCGCACACGGCCAGGCGGACGAGGGGCCCCAGGAACCCCGCCTGCCCCCCTGCCTCTGCCTGCCGCCCCAGCCAGACCCGGCCGGCCAGAGCCGGGCAGCACGCCTTCCTCCCCCCGGCCCCCGAGACCTGTGCACGGGCAGGCGGCTGGGGGCCACCCAGGGCAAGCAGACCCTCTGTGAGGCCCCTGCGGACCCACATCTTTCTTCCGTGAACCCTAAACTGTGAGCCAAGGGTCCACGTCCTTCCCTGGAATGCCACTGTCCCCACAAACGGTGTCATTGGACCCTATGGTATCATCCTCGCCATCATCCCCATGAAGGCCCCTGTGGCCCCTGTGATGTCACTGGAGTCCACACTGAATCGTCGTTTTCTCTGGCTGCTCCCAGCTGGAGGCTGGTTGGATCCCTTCCCCCCAGTCTCCCCCGGTCTTGGGACAGCCGCCTGGGAGCCCCGATAGTTTGGTGCCTGCCTTGTCCCCCACAGACACCCGAGGCCCTGACGATCCATGTCTGTTCCTCCCCCCACAGCTTCACGAGATCTCTTGTGAGGACCCCCGAGCGGGGCGGATAGAATGGCCCCAGAGCCCCCACCCCACACACACAGCCCCAGATGCCTGCCATCCCCCGGCAGCCTCTTCCCACTGAGGAAGTTTGTCCCCAAACGGAGACAATTCCCCCTCAGAGAAGCTACTCAGAGCTGAGGCCCGTCTGCTGCACAGCCGCCGTCTGGGCAGTAACTGTGCGACGCAGGGGACAGCCTCCAGGCGGCCCCAGGGGGACCTCATAGCCAGGGCCACGTCCCTGTCACCAGAGCCGCAGGGGTCCTCTCGGCCTCTCCGTCTCCCCCAGGCTCTGTTGGACCTGGTGCCGTGTCTGTCCGGGGCCCAGGTGCCGCTGCATGGCCGGGCTCCTGTACCCCTGCTCACCCTGCTCACCCCGCTCGCCCCGCTCGCCCCGCTCGCCCCACTCGCCGCCCCTCCCGCTTGTCCCGGAAGGGGCCGAGTCGGGACTGCGCATGCCACGTGCTCTTGGGATTTCGTCACTGGGCTTTTCCACCCTTTGTGTTCCGCGTGGAACGTGGAGGGGAGTGGGGAAGCGGGACCGACGTCCACAGGACTCCCACGACCCCAGGAAACTCGGCGTTGGCTCCCGAGGGCAGTGGGGAGATGGTCCAGAAGGTTCCACGCTCACAGCTGGACTGTGAGGGAACAGAGCAGAGGCCGGAGCTCTGCCCAGCCCGGAGCTGCCCCTGTGTCCTCCACGCGCCCAAAGGGCCGGGCCGTACCCTTGGCGAGCCGCAGAGGTGGGGTCACGGTCACGGGAAGGTCCTCAGCGGTTCACGTGGCTTATGCGGGCATCGGTGACTAACACTGGTGACTTTGCTTTGGGACCATCACCCCCCAGCCTGCTGCTCCCTAACGTTTTCTTCCATTTTTTTCGCTCGAAGACTTCTGTAATTTTATGCCCATTTCTTAGCGGGAAGGTCAGGTCATTGACTTTGCAGATGCCCAGGCCTTACAGTGCAGCCACTGTGCTCAGCAGCTGGGCCGCCTCCCTGCCCCCTGGGGGTCCCCACGGAGCGTTTGCCCTCCCACTATTGTTGAGGGCCGGCAGGGCTCCCACACCACGTTAAGGTGTTTCTCAGTTTGTGTTTCCTTCAGGAAGGATTCTTGGTAGCCTAGAGTAAAAAAATGCAGATAAAGTGTGACCAAAACCCCATGGGCACCAAGTCCAAGGGAGCAGAGGAGGCAGCTGTAGGAGAAAACGCCATAAGAAAAAACAAACCGAAGAAGACTACGGAAGCTTAGCTCTGAGCTTCCATGTGGCGAGGGCGCTGAGAGCGGCCCAGTCGCATTGCCGATGGGAGGTGGGGAGTCAGCCCCCCGAGGCTGAGGTTTTCCTGCTCGGAGAGGGAGTTGTTATGGGAGCCAGCACCCCGTGTTCCCAGAGCTTGTAGAAATGTCCCGACAGGCAGCTGCCCTGTGGAATGAGGGGGGAGGTGGCCACCTGCCACAGGCTTTCCTGGGGACAAGGCAGCGTCGATCCATGTGTCCCCTGGCCTGTCCTTAAGTCCCCAAATGTTAAGTTGGGGCTTGAGGGTTAAGTCCCCAAATGTTAGTCGGGGCTGCTGGCCACTGGGAAGTAGGCCCCTGGAAGGAGTCTGATGCTAAGTGTGAACAGACCAAATCCTCCTACTAGAAGACAGAGACTGTCAGATTAGGAGCAGTATGAAGTGGGGACACTAGGCCACAGTGACAATATTTATAGCCGGTGCTAATGCTCCAAGCTCGACCAACATACAAGTAAATCAGCCACGATCACAGCGAGGATGGTAGGCAATTTGTGCGTTTTTTGAAATCCGGCATATGGATCTAGTGAAAAAGTAACTGAAGGTACGTGGAGCAACGGAATAGTGCGAACTGCAAGCTTCATCTAGCAGGTATACGAGGAAATTTTATGTCGTTTGGATCACATTTCCCTATGTCCATGAAGCATTTATAAAAATGTTCATGCGTGTGACTACAAAGAAAACCTTAACAAACCGAAGAAGTCTGCTGTTTTCCACCTGTAATGCTGAACGAGCGTGTGCCTGAGCCTCAGACAGGCCCCGAGTTCAAATCCCAGCTCTGCCACTGACTGGTTTGCGTCCGAACAAGTTACATAAATGTTCTGAGTCTATTTCCTAGTTGTTAGAAGATGGTTATCCTGACCCTCTGAGGTTGTTGTTGTGAGGACAGATAACACTGTGGCTGGGAAGCCTTCTCAGAAGCTCCAGAGCGTGGTTCCCACGTGAGTGCTTGTCATAAAGGCAAGCAGCTCCCCCCTTGCATCCAGATCAGTACCTTCTGAGTGACGTAGCACGATCCAACGTGAGTGTTAGCGAGAAAAGCACGTGGCCAGAGCTGAAGGACCACCATCTCCCTCCTGCTATTAGCAAGTGTAGTATAACTTTTTTGACAAAACACAGGACTTAACCGTTTTTTTTTACAGTGCCATGTGTTTGCTGTGTGATCCTGGGCACATTGCTTAACCCCTCTGAGCCTCCTCCATAAAACAGTGATAATAACGTCCACCTCCTAGCGTTGCTGGGTAGATTAAGGAATGTGTCCGCAGAGCAGCCAGCTCCTAATGCCCGCCCGGGAGGGAAGGTTAATAATTGGCTGCGTTCACATTCTCTGGTCCTCCGCTGAGAACGGCTGGGGAATCAGCCAGGGCTGGGCCTGTTGGCGCAGCCCTTGTGGGGTCCCCTGGCCACGCCACTCTCCTGCCAGCCCACACAGAGAGCAGCAATGTGGGCTCCTTTGCACCAGAGAGGTCTCGAGGTCCCGGCCCCACGTGGCACCTAGAAGACCAGGAGACTGCTCTGTCCCTGCTCTGGGCTGGGCGCTCCCGCTCTCCCCCGGACGCCGCCCACCTGGGAGGCTCCGTCTTGTGCAGAGGCTGCAGACCGGAGGGAGCTGGTCTTGCACACTAGGAAGTGAGCTGTCCCTGGGGCGTGGGTGGCCCGGTAGGTTGGCCGGCCTGTGATGCAGGACGGTGGTCTCTAGGGGGCAGCATTTGCCTTCCACATCGCAGACGGTCCGCGGGAGGCGGGCGGGCGCTGGCAGGTTTGTCTTGCTGGCAAACGGGCGGAGGTTCCCTGACCAGACAGGTATACCTGCCGGTGTTTGTCGGCGTCCTGGGAAAATGTCTCAAAGCGTGCTCTTGAAACTACGGAGAACTGTCCTCCTTTGGTGAAAGGTCATGAAGAGTCCCTGGCGGGGAGCAGACGCCTGGCTGGTGGGCACCCAGGGCTGGGACTGATGAGGTCAGTGGGGCAGTAATCAAGATCAATAACGCAGTAATCAAGATCAATAACGCATTAACACAATGCTTCTTAAAATCCAAATCAATGCCAAAAAAAAAAAATCTATGATGAACAAAATCTCAGATGTTTAAACTAAGGCTGGCTTGCACCCTGCACTTATGTGCTGGCCCTTCTCGCCGCCTCCGTTCCCCTTGTCTGGGACGAAGGCCTTTGGCCTTGCTGCTCCCCGGGGCCTTCCGGGCCCCACACTCTAGGATGGGACCAGCCCCCCCACCCCCCATCACCTCTTGCAATGAATTCGTGCCTGATGCACTTGTTCCTGTAACGGAATCCGGGATGAAGACTGTCCCCACCCCTTACCCGCAGAGCTCCCTCCTTTCACGTTGCACCTCTGTGCCCAATTCCGGGAGTGCTGGCCTGGAGCCCTGGCCCCGTGTCAGACCTGTAGCAGGGGCTGGGAATACAGGCACGAATACAGCATTCTCTTCCCGGGGCCCAGCCCACCGTGGGCTCGGCTCCTGGGGCGAACACCACAGGCAGGAGCTGAACGGTGGAGCCATGGACAACCCCCCGCAGGGCTCAGCACGTGCTTACGGGGCGGGGCCCCCCTGGAGGTTTGCAGGGCGACATTTTCGGGTGGGCAGAAGGGAAGGAGGCGTCCAGACTTTAGTGGTTGTGAGGCACTAGAATGGCAAAGCTTGCTGGCGATGCTCTTTGTAGGCAGGTGAGGGAGGCACTTGAGACAGGTGGTGGAACTCTCAGATCCACGTCCTCTTAGGTGTGTCAGTCACCCCCGAGCATCATCAGTCACAGCCCCTCTGCATGGAGTGCTCCTGACACGCCAGGCTGTACAGGCACCGGCCACCAAGCCCCTGGGCATGGCGGGGTCTGGAGGGGAGCACAGGCCCCACGTGCTGGAGTGTCCATGCCAGCTGCAGGGCCCAGGGCCCAGGAGGGTCAGTGGGGGCCTGGGAGGCAGCAGGAGGCGTGTAAGTAAACCTGCCAGGTGTGAGGACAGCACGCCGCTTTCAGAGCCGGTGTCTTGGGTCACGGTGATCCAACAGCTTCCCCGCCAGGCGGCGAGGACACGGGCATGACTGCTGCCCCCCCCATAATCTGCCTCCTGCCCCCTCTAGCCGGCCTCCTGCCCCCTGCCCCCTGAGCCTGCCCCCTGAGCCTGCCTCCTGCCCCCTCTCTCTCTCTCTCTTCCAGAATGCCAATCTGGGCCCTTGTGAAGCAGACCCGGATGCCAGCTGGGGCACGCGAGGTACAAGCAGCAGGGACCCCGTGGTCTCTGGCTGGGGCAGGGTCACGGACCCTCCCTGTAGGGCCAGGTGGCAGAAGGCTCCCAGCACAATTGGGGGGCGGGGTGCCCATTTCCCCGCCTCTTCCCGTTAAGGATCAGTTAACCTCCGTTCTAGCGTTACCTGAGGCCCTCCCTCTCTCCCATCAGCCCCTGCCCTGACTTGTCCGTCACTCAGTCACTTGGGGAAAGAGATCTGTATGGGAACGACTGTCCCACGCCTGGGTGCAGCCCAGCCCCCGCTGTAAGCTTTGCAGCATAAGGGAGGCAGGGTCACAGCGAAAACCCAGGGTCTGAGCTGACGAAACCGGGTCACACCCTCACCCTGGCTCTCCGTGTGGACTTCAATGCCAGCTCTGAGCCGGCCCAGACCGGTTCAGTGGGCTCCTTCATCCCGCCACCCCAGGAAGGATGGGGGGCGGGTGCATGCTGTAGGGTGGAGTGTGGGGGTGTCTCAGCTGCTCCCCATAAGTGGTTCTCCACGTCCCCACACTGAGAGCTGGCACGTCCAGAACCCAGAACCGCATGGCACACTGGGAAGTTCACGGACCCCCCCCCCCCGGCCTGGGCCCCCTGCCAGGGACGCTGTCCCGAGACAGGCGTGCAGCTGGGTTGTAGAGGTCCTGCTTCTGTGGGTTCTGCGTGCTCACGGCCTGCTCACGGGGGGCTCCTATTCACGCAATGTTGCTTTTTAACGAGACGCTTTTAGTCCTCAGGGTAAACCTTTTAAACACTAGCACACACAGCTCAGTCATTTAAAAGGAGGAATTAAGGGGTTAAGAAGGTAAGGCTGGGGGGCTAGGCCTCACTGAGGCGGTCAGTCTCCACAACAGCCCCAAACATCTGCCCGAAGGCCCACTGCACAGAGAGGTAGACTGAGGCAGGCTGCTTTCTCGGGGTGGCTCAGCTCACTGAGGGACACAGTGCCACGTCCCGCTCCCAGTCTGGCTCCTGCCTCCTGGCCGTGCGTCCTGCACTGGGTTTCTCACTGAGACCCTCAGAGCGCCCCCCAACCCCCACCCCATGGCTGCAGTGTAGCCGTTGGGGGATGGGGTGACCAGCATGGCCCAGCCGACCTGAGGGGGTGGGGAGAGGGTGTCCCAGACAGGATTGCTCCCACCTTTGGGCTGAGTTTGCAGGTTCTAAACGGCCACCTGGGGTGTCCACTCTTTGTCTTCCAGAATACAAGGTAAGAGGGGCCGCCCGCCTGCCTGACCCGTGCTACCACCGTCCCCGCTCAGGTTAAAAGCTCCTTTGTTGTGCTTTCCCTGTGAAATGTGTGTGTCAGATGCAGACGCAAGTACGTACCTCTCCCCTGGCCAGGGCTTGGCGCTCCCATCCCGGCGGGCACTCACGCCCCGGGTTGAACCTGTGGTTTCTCCCCCCCTCCCCCCTGCCCCACAACAGATCTACCCGTATGACACCCTCATCGTCACAAACCGAATTCGCGTGAAACTGCCCAGGGACGTGGACCGGACGAGACTGGAGGTGAGTGGGGCCCAGGGTGGGGGTTGTTCTGGTTGAGAGGTCTCTGCGGTGCCAGCACTTCCGACTCCTGCGTGTCCCCTCTGGGGATGGCGCCACCACATTGTTTCAGAGGCTGGAGGATGTGGTTGTGGTGCGTGTGTGCCCAACAAAGGTGGTTGTGTAGCAAGCCATGGCTGTTGATGGTATGATAAGGAAGGCCCGTAACAGCACCGAACTCAGTCATCCTTGTCCCTACAGTGCTTAACTCAGTCACCAGTGTCCCTACAGTGCTTAACTCAGTCATCCTCATTGGTATAGTGCTTAACTCAGTCACCCTCATTGATATAGTGCTTAACTCAGTTATCCTCATTTGTATAGTGCTTAACTCAGTTATCCTCATCCTTACAGCGCTTAACTCAGTCACCCTCATTGGTATAGTGCTTAACTCAGTCACCCTCATTGATATAGTGCTTAACTCAGTTATCCTCATCCCTACAGCGCTTAACTCAGTCACTCTCATTGGTATAGTGCTTAACTCAGTCATCCTCATTGGTATAGTGCTTAACTCAGTTATCCTCGTTTGTATAGTGCTTAACTCAGTCAGTCTCATCCCTACAGTGGTTGACTCAATTATCTGCATCTGTATAGTGCTTAACTCACTCATCCTCACCTGCATAGTGCTTAACTCAGTCATTCTCATCCCTATAGAGCTTAACTCAGTGCCTTCATTCCTTCCCTGAGTGCTGACAGTGAAGAAATTCTCATGGTCCATGACTTCCTGTGATCTAGAATAACTAACTGATCCATGGAGAGCGAGCACAGTTGACTCTTTTTATTTTATTTTATTTTTTATTGTTTTTGACAGAGAGAGAGACAGAGCGAGAACTGAACTAGGGGAACTCCCCAGCTCAGCACATGGGTCCACACAGGCTGGGGCCGGGATTCGATCCTCGGTCCCTGGGGCTGCAAAGTGAGCGCTTAACCCACTGAGCCATCTGGCTTCCTCTTTCAAAGTTTTTTTATTTTATTTTATTTTTTATTGTTTTTGACAGAGAGAGAGACAGAGCAGTTGACTCTTTTTAAAGATTGACTTTTATTGATTTTGACAGAGAGAAACAGAGACGGAGAGAGAGACAGAGAGAAGGGGGAGGGCCCAGAGCAGTCTCCACAGTTGACATTAGTTTTCCATATGGTTTCACTCCACAGGTGGGCACAGGGCTGCGCAGGGCAGGAACTGGGCCGGGAGCCTCCCACATAGGCCCCGGCAAGACCTGAACTGGGGGCACACCCCAGCTCAGCACGTGGGTCCACACGGGCCGGGGCCGGGATTCGATCCTTGGTCCTTGGGGCTGCAAAGCGAGCGCTTAACCGGCTGAGCCATCCCGGCTTCCCCACAGTTGACTCTTGAGCAATGCGGGACAAGGGGCACCAACCCCACCACAACTGAAATCCGAGTGTCACTTCTGACTCCCCCAGAACTTAACTGCAGGCCCTCAGTGTCTGCTGGGAATTGATCCCAAGCCCCGCCAGGTGCTCAAGTCCCTCATAGAAAGTGGGCTGAAACAGTCTAGACTCAGGGCTCCACGTCAAGTACCCTAACCCCGGATCAGACGTACCATTTTCGATCCGTGGTTGGTTGAATCCGTGGGTACGAAACTGGGGACCCAGAGGGCCAACTGGATATGTATTGAAAACAATCCTCAGGTGGGTGGACATGCACTGTTCAGACCCGTGTTGCTCAGGGTCAACTGATTATGCTAAAAAGTCCCAAGGGATGTCAGCGTGGGTGTTTGGATGATAGTGCCGACGGGAAGAACTCACTTTGCTGAGCACCCACTCTGAGCCCTCACACAATACTCAGTCCTCACGATCGTCCTACAGAGTAATCAGCGTCCAGACCGTGGAGCTCACCTCCCGAGCGGTGTCGTGCATGTTTCACCGCCTTTTAGTGACAATTTCGCTGGCCGTGAGGGGGCGTGGGCACAGCCAGGTTCAGGGCTCGGGAAGCACCAAGAATAGCACTGTCACCAGCAAAGGGTGGGAGGGTCTTCCAGGCCACAGGGGTCCTGAGGGACGTGCTGGGGGCTGCCTGTGAGTCCTGGGGAACAGGGAGCGCTGGCCCGAGGCGATGCTCAGAGAGCAGGGTGCACACAGGCCCAGAGCCCTGCAGGGCCGCCTCTCGCCAAGGGGGCACTCACGTGCGTGGTCTGTGCCAGCTCCCTGGCAGCCTCTGCCTGGACCTGACTTACGACAGTCACGTTTCTGTGCAGGGACACACCCTTCGGTTCCCACTGCAGTCGATTGAACCCTTGTTCATTGAGCAGACCTGTCCCCCGGACGTACCACGACTGTGACGGGGTCTGTTTCTGGCTGGGCAGCTTTGGGCAGAGGGCCCGCCTGGAGGGTTCCTGTCTGTTGTATGGCTTTGTTCTGTAATGGGGCGGCCATGCCCTGGGGACTAATTGCTGTCCCCACGGAGGTGAGCTCCAGACAAGCTCCTGCCATAGCCGTAGGGCCCGGAGCCTGCTGGGACTTGCCCATTCCCGCCTCCCCATCCCCCACCCCCTGCCTTAAAAAATTTTTTTTTGGCTACAGTACAGAATGAAAGGTGCAAACTGTCAAGTGGTTACGACAGTGAATGTTTATTTCCTTTAAAACGCTCTCTGGGGCCTGGGAGTGGGTGTGATAGGCAGCTCTCTAAGCGCGCACACACCCAGGGGCACAGCTCTGTCATCGTCCTCTCAGGCTCAGCCAAGCCAGGAGGCAAATGGGACATGTGACAGCCACGGGGCCTGTCCCACATTCCTGGGGCTGGGAGTCAGGGTGTGAGCCAGGAGGGGCCTCATTCCAGCAGGAGAGGGGGGACCCTGGTGTTTTCATTTCAGGGAAGAGAGCTTCATTTTTAATATAAGAACAATTCGTTAACTCTTGCCTAACTCCAGAAAAATACAAAGAACGTAAACATCACACGGAATTCCCCCACGGGGTCATGGCTCCTGATGGCTCCGGGGGTGACGCGCTTCCCGAAATCGCTTCCTGTACAACCCCCCCCCCCACCCCCCCAGCAACACTGCCTCCCGCTTTGGCTAAGTGGGCTCGCGGGGTCTCTGCAGCTGGACCTCTGCCTGCTCCTTCCAATGTGCCCTGAACGTTTTCCACGCCTGCGCGTTGGGGCTCTGCCCACCCCCTGAAACAGCGCCGTGCTGGCCCCTTGTCCACACGTGCGAGGGTCTGAGACGGGATCCCGCTTCCGCTCACGCCCCCCTAGCTGAGCTCAGTCACACGGCAAGGGGGCTGGGGTGGCTGTGTGCCCGGCGAGGAGCGGGTGGACAGCTGGTGGAGCCGCTGAGGGGCCAGTCTCTGGAAGGAGGACTGCTCCATCTCGTGGTCGGCATGCTGTCCATCCCAGCCCCTCAGTTATGGGGCGAGTGCGGGCCAGGCCCTGAGCTGGCTCCTGGGGATGCAAACCAGCAGCAGGGGCTCCATCTTCCCAGACAGACGGCAGGGGAGGCAGATGTCAATCCACTGGCGACCCACGCGAGTGTGTGCAATTCTACACCCAGATGACGGTTCTAAAGGGGAGGGAGGTGGGCCTGTGAGCCGCTAAAAGTGGGTAAACGTGAACTGGGTGCAGTGAGCGTGCCTGCATGTGTGAGTGTAGGCTGAGCGAATTCCAGGAAGTGCGCGCAGCTGTGCAAAGGCCCTGGGGCAGCAGGGAGCAGAAGCTGATTGAGGAGGCAGTATTAGAAGGCCCAGGTGTCTGCACTTGAGCAGGCTGGAGGCGAGGCGGGGCCGGGCTGTGCGGGGCTCTGGGCCATGTTAAGCTGTTCGGTTTTTAGCCTAAGCGCAATGGCGTTTAAGTTGGGAGTGGACGAGATGTAATTTATAACGATGCCCACGGCTGGCTTGGAGGCCTGGATTGAGTGTGTGGATGCAGGGAGGTTGCTTAGGAGGGAATTGCGTTGTCTGACAAGAACTGGTGGCATCTAGACAGGGTGCTGGCAGTGCTGAGGCCTTAGCTGGGAGGTCAGGTGGCAGGACGTGGAGGTGGAAGGGCCATGGTGGTGAGGAGCTGGGACAAGCCCAGTGTGACTCCAGGCTGTCGCGATGGGTGGTGGGTGAATGTGGTCACTTGGTGGGCAGGGCCCGAGCGCAGCCTCTGACGATGGCTGAGGCTCAGCCCAGGGAATTCCCAACACTCAGCCTGGCAGAGGGAAGGGCGGCCACCATGTCAGCACCTGGTAGCACACAGTAGGTGTGCAGGACGCACTGGTGACTTACAGAGAAGGCCCGGCCATCCTCTGCTGCTCTGGAGATGTGGTCACACGGAAGGTGGGCAGGTGAACGGTGTGGACCCAATGGGCAGAGTGAGCAGGGGCAGGTGGGAGGCCAGGCAGGAGCAGCACTTTGAGGCAGAATGTCTTCTTTTCCGGAAGCCTCCGTGTTGGTTCTTAAGGCCGGGATGAGGCCCACCCTGTTCTGGGAAGTCCACCGACCGCACGTGCAAGAACACCTTCATAGCAGCCCCCAGACTTGTGTAGGCCAAGCAGCTGGGCAACAGGTGTGCAAGGAGCTTCTTGTCTGGCCCTGGGTCCTAGGGGCCATGTCCCCGTGAGTCCCTCGGGGGTCCTTCTTGATCAGCACCCCCAGACCTGTGTGGAGCTGGGTAGAGGCAGGGCTGACGGCTGGGAGGGGAGCGGCTGCTGGCGGCTCCTGCGGTTTCTGAGCGGCGCCCCCAGAGCCCAAGGCTGACTGCACCGCGGAGTTTGCTCAGACATTGAGTCTGCGGAATGTGTCTGAAAAAGAAGGACCCTCCTTTGTTCAAACTCACCCGACCGGTCCGCTGAGAACCCGCTAGGCTGATGGTGCAGGCTCCTGGCAGGCGGAGCGGGTGTGTCAGAGGTGGGTCTGCAGCAGCACCCCGGGCTGAGGCGGGAGCCGAAACAGTCCTGGAGGCCAGGCCAGGGCAGGGATTGCAGGGGCGGGGGTGGGGAGGGAGGAGGGAGCCCCAGGGGTGGGTAAGGCCGGCAGGTAGCATCAGCCCTCAGCCCCGTCTAATGGGGGGAAGCTGGGAGGCAGCGAGGCCGGGAAGGTGAGAGCGTCGATTTAGGTTCAGGGCACGCGTAGTGTACGCTGGCACGTTCTATAACGGTGTGCCGCTGGGCATCTCTTCCCAGCTCGGCAGCCAGTGACATTGCGATGGCAGCTTGACGCTGGCCCTGGGGAGAGGAGGCGTGAGGACGCTGGGAGCCTGGGGTGAGGGGTGTATGAGGGGAGGCTTCCTGGAGGAGCCACGGCCGCAGCCGAGGTCTGAGTCAGTAGCAGGTGCCTGGGCCGGGGACCAAGGATGGTGATGGTACCAGCGTGCTTATTCCTGCTTTGCAGATGTCACCGCTGAGCAGGGACAGCCAGGGCCCGAATCCTGGGTCCCGGGCCGAGGGTCTCCACCCCACACTGCTCGCTGGAAGGCCGTCTGTAGGCAAAGCCTGTGGGCCCTGCCGAGCGGCAGAAATGGCCTCCTCCCCAGGGGAGCTGCCTGGGGAGACCCGTGCGCCCCAGGAGTGGGCTGTCCCGGAATGAGGCCGCCCCACCCCCCGGACAGTGTCCTCGCCCTGGGCTTCCTTCCTGCGGCTCAGGAAGGAGCTGGGCGGCTCCTGGCCTTGGCGGGCACCTGGCAGTGAGGGGCTGAGGCCGCCTTCCTCCTGGGGCTCCTGCGGGAGCCAGGGGCCAGGGAGTTGGTCAGAAAGCTGGCTCTGGGCACTGGGGTCAGCTGGGCTCCACGCTGCCCGCGATGGCAAGCACGTGGGAGGGGCGTGGGGGTGACTCTGCCACGTGACCTTGAGCGAGTTCATCTTTAATGCTGACATCCCAGCCACCCCGATCCGGGGCCCTCAGCCGCCTCTCACCTCCGAGGCAAGGGGGACTCAGCTCCCTGTGGTGGGACAGCTAGGGCCACACACACAGATCCCCCCGTGATCCCTTGTTGGCCTCGCCCCCCGCCCTGCAGCACCCTCTAGCCTCCAAACTGTTCTCGTTCTGCACACGAGGAAACAGGCCGGGGCGGGGGGCGGGGGACCGCTGCGCATCCCCAGATCTTTCCCTGAGCCTGCGTGCTTCCCCGCCCAGCTGCCATCGGTGCTCCGGGAGGGGGGCGTGTGACCCATGCAGGCTCTGGGCCCCGGGCCACTAAGCCTGCCTTGTAGGTGTTGGAGACCCAGCAGTTCTCAGATCTGACAAGCACTCCGGTGGTTGTGACAGCCTCTGGGACCACAGCAGAACCCCATGCAGCCTCCCCTTCCTCCCACTGGGCCCCACCCTGTCCTCCCAGCCACGGGAATGTGGGACCAGGTGGGGGCAGGTGGAGGCAGCACCCGATCAGCCGGGTGAGGAACGCTGAGGGTCCCAGGGCCTGGCCTCACGCTCTCCCAACTCATCCCCCATACGGAGCAGAAAAGGGAGGAGGCGGCTGGAGTGTCTTTGAAGGCCTGATCCCGTCTCCTTCCTCACGATGCACCGGGCTATTTTCAGGGACCCCTGGGAACAGCCTTCCTCTTGTTCATATCTGCTGAGCACCCCCGGCCCCGGCCCACACCGCAGGGTCCTGTATTGCAGGCACCCAGTGTTGGTAGACTGGCAGGCTTCCTTCCCTCTCTTTTTCTGCATCTCGATTGCCCCACCGTCACGGGTCGGCTGCTGCCTGGTGCCGGGATGGGGGCGCTGTGGTCTGAAACAGTGCGGAACCGCTGTGGACTGGGTGGGACTCCTCAGCCACCAGAAGCCCCAAGTTTAAATATTTATTTTTATTGTTTGACAGAGACAGAGAGAGATGGGGGAGGGCCCAGAGCCGTCTCCATAGTTGACAGCATTAGTTTTCCATATAGTTTCACTCCACAGGTGGGCACGGGGCTGCGCAGGGCAGGAACTGGGCCGGGAGCCTCCGCATAGGCCCCGGCAAGAACTGAACTGGGGGCACACCCCAGCTCAGCATGTGGGTTCGCCTGGGCCGGGGCCGGGATCCGATCCTCAGGCTCCGGGGCTGCAAAGCGAGCACTCAACCGTCTGAGCCCTCCCAGCTTCCCCTCACGTTTAACACCGGGCAAATGGTTTGTGTCTGGCAAGCTCTGGGATTCTCTTCCTGTTTGCAAACTCAAGATAGCAGCAGGCAACTGAGAGGCGCTTCCTGGCAGAGATTAGCTTGATGTGTGTGTGTGTAGGGGGGTGGGGTGGGGAGTGTGCCGAGATTCAATCAGGAGGGACTGTGTGTGTGTGTCTGTGTGTATTCACCGAGGACTCCAATCAGGACGGACTTTTGTGACTCAGCACAAGACTGGAGGGGGTGTGGGGGGAGGGTCTCTCGAGTTCCCTTCTCCAGAACATGCCAGCAACTGGGCTGCCAACCCAAAGCACGCCACACGGAATTCGGAGATATTTGTGAAAGACCCGAAAGGCAATGACTGATGGTCATGCTTTTCATGGTTGACCAGACGTCTCTTCCACATGCATGTTCTCTCTTGACCACCACAACTTTTAGTGTGCGTAGTTTTGTTTTAAAGTCAAGGAAACCACACTGTTTTGGTACAAGATTGTTTTGTTTTGTTTTTTATTGTAAAATTTACATAAAATTTATCATTTTAGCCATTTTCAAGGGTGCTATTTGGTGGCGTTTAGGACATTCTCAAGGCTGTGCAGCCACCACCTCTATCTCGTTCTAGAACATTCTCGTCATCCCCACAGGGGACCCCATGCCCATTGAGCAGTTATGCCTCATTCTTCTCCCGCCCCTGCCAAGCACCAATCTGGTTCTGGTTCCTACAGACTTGTCTGTCCTGCATGTCTCGGAGAAGTGGGGTCCCAACATGTGGCCCCTTTGGGTCCGGCTTCTTTCAGTTGGCCTCATGTTCCAGGCCACATGGTAGCAGGTGTCAGAATGTCGCTGCTTTTCATGGCAGAGTGAGAGTCCAGTGTGTGGACCGACCGCCTTTGGTGTAGCTCCCCCGGGACGTGCCTGGCTATTTTCAGGGAGCCTTAGACGGACAGTGGTGGTTTGCACTTCGGGGCCTTTGTGAATCGCGCGGCTATGACCTGGTGTACAAGCATCTGAGTCCTGTTTTCAGTTCCGTCGGGTCTACCTGGGAGAGGGGTGCCTGGAAAATGGAAAATCTGTGAAACTGCCAGATGGTCTTCCACACAGCTGTGCAGAGCCCACGTTTAAGTAGGGGCGGGCGGCGGGGTTGGAGCCAAGTCCTCTGGGCCCAGAGCTGGACCCCTGCCTGCTGCAGACCCCAACTCCCTTTTCCTTCTTCTCAGGGACCCCTCCCAGGCAGGCCAGGGCGGGGGCTCAGCCCCACAGCCAGAAAGCCTCAGTCTCCCCGGGAAGCTTGACGGGGAGCGGGTGCAGGCGCACACCGCTCTGAGAGCGGGGCTGCAAGGAATTAAAGGGGTTTCTCAGAGGCTTCGGACAAAGGCAGAGTGTGGGTAATGGGAGCAGGCACATGAGGGGGGAGGCCAGGACCCGGATGTGGTGGGGACACTCCGCAGAGGCTGCTCCGACTGTCTCGGTGGCTAACACCCACTGGGCATGACCGTGGTCAGGATCGGTGCTAAGCGCTGACCTGCAGGGGCTCATTCGTCCCCACCACGGCCACCCCTTTATTCAGGATAGTAGACTGAGGCTCCAGGAGGCTGGCTGGCTCGCCTGGCGTCCCAGAGGCTAGAGTGCTAGGGCTCTGGACCCCCACACTGTGCATCCTCTCTGCGTGCCCCCAGACGAGGGCCGGGGCTCAAATACTCGTCAGAGTCACGGCAGAGGCTGGGGAAGGGGCCAGGCAACCTCAGGCCGGGGCCCTGCTTGGCTCCTTTGCTCACTTTCCATACCTCAGTTTCCTTGTCTGTGAAATGGGGGCACCATCAACCCTCTGCCTCCTGCTCTCAGGCTGGGAAAACTAAGTGAAGCACTGTGACCGTGTAAGCAGATCTACTGACACCACAGACGTTTGCAGGCAGGTGGGGGGTCCTCGTGCTGGGAGTGCTCACAACCTCGGTCTGCAATGGGAGACGCGTGTGCAGGTGTCACCAAGGGGCCCTCCCTGAGTGCCTTTCCTCTGGGCTTGGTTTCTTCAGCCGCAAAGCAGGAAGGACTGGGATGCAGAGGGAGTCTGGGGAGCCGGCGGCCCCATCCTCACTGCTGATCCCGCCTCCGTGGCCCAGCGGCACGTGGCGAAGTTGCTAACCGCTTTGCTCTGGTTTGTCCTTGTCATTTGAAGAGACACTTGTCCCCGGAGGAGTTCCAGGAAGTGTTTGGGATGAGCATGGAAGAGTTTGACCGGCTGGCTCTCTGGAAGAGGAACGACCTCAAGAAGAAAGCCTTGCTGTTCTGATGGCTGCCGCCGTGCCTGACCACATGCGGTGGCCAAGCGGGGGCGCCTGGAGGGAACCACGCCAACCCCTGCTGCTGCACTGGCTCTGGCTTCTCTGCATCCCTGGGTGGGTGGTGGGCGCCTGAGGCAGGCTGGGCTGGGGACTGAGGTGGGAACAGGCTCCACATCCTGCAGCCGGCGACACTCCTGCCCGTAGTTTAGGGCCCAGGACCCTTGCTTTGCACCCCTCCTCCCCTGCTGTGCTTGGTGACAGGGAGATGCTGCAAAATGGCTGTCCCAGGAGGTGGAAGGACATTGAGATGACCACAGGCCCACCTCCCCAGCCTTTGTGCGGTGCCCGGGTCCTTGCACTAGGCCCTTGGGGCACAGAGGTGACAGGGACTTGAGATTGGAGGACGTTTGTCGATGACAGGCACTGACACAGTCTCTGGAGGGTGGGCATCTAGCTCCCGGCATGTACCAGCCCCCACCCACCCGCTCAGCCCAGGAGGCCCAGCCACGTGCACACAGATGGCGTCTGGCTGCCAGGCCTGCAGGCTGGGGTGCCCAAGTGTAGGGGCACGATTTTTGCAGCTGTTGGTGACAAGTCCCACTTTAGGGACAACTGTCGACCTGACAGGGTGCCTTCCTCCAGGGTCCTCTGTGCACTGCATTTTTCTTCCAGATCGTCCCCGAGATGTCTAAATGATATCTTTAAAGTTAAACACAGAAGGTTTTATTTTATTAAAAAGTATAGCCTACTTAAACATAAGAGGACATATAGTAAGAGTTTAATTTTCCGGTCCCACCGAGGGGAGCGCTTCCGGCCTTAGTCTCCACTGTTCGGATCCGTGTGGTTTCGGTTCTTGGTGTGTTCCCGATGCATGGGACTTTCTGTCGGTTTTCTTTTTGCTTTTGCTTTTTCTTGCGTACTCGTCACACAGGTACCCTGCAAGGCAGACCCGCTTCCCAATTAATGCCCTTTGTAAGTCCATGTGGAGTACGTGGCCACCACTGTTATTTCCCAAGTCTAAGAGAGAAAAACAAAACAAAACTAAAAACCTCCTCTGATGGCCAAAGCCCCAAAATAAAGGATTTCCATGTATTCGGCCAAATACCCAATGCGGCTTCTGGTGACATAGCTGGTGATGTCCCACCTTCCCCCAGGAGAACACACACATCCCCGGGGGGAAGTGATGTGAGTGGTCCTGCGACAGACACCCCCCACCCCTGACACTCGGGGAGCCGGGCAGGGGAGGACAGGCTGCCGGATGGCCGCGTCTGTCATTAGGGCGGGCTAAGGCATTGCACCTACCATGGAGTGTATCGCCGAGTATTTGTTTGTAAAGCGTGCTGAGAGGCTTAGGAAACACTAGAAAGGTGTCCCTCGTGTCTGTGTCCCATCCTTCTGTGGAACTGCGTCTTTTGTGTGTCCTGGCTGGCCCTGTCCGTGAGGCTGCACTCCTCGGCTTCCTCCTCGCCCTCCTGTTGCTGCCCGGCCTCTCACCAGCCCCGCTTGGCCGGGAAAGGGGAAACGCCAGCACCCAACATGCTTCCTCCCGTTTAGCAACATGAGCCTGGCAACTGGAAAGCCCCACTTTTCTTACCAGAGCGATGTCATGTCGGGCCCAGGGAAGCCTGGAACAATAAAAGGACGATGTGTTATAAGTTGTGCTGGTGCAAAGCCACTTCTTAGAAACGGGTGTCACTTCTAACGGCCTGGGCCCCCTTCTCCCGGTAGTGTGGGGGGGGAGCGTCAGCCCAAAGTGGGGTGCTGGGCATGTGCACAGAGCCGGGGTGCTGTCCGTAGGGGCAGGACCCTGTGTCGCCATTGGGACTGCCGCGGGCTTTAGACAGCGGCTGGCTCTGGAGCATGTCTCAGTCAGGCCCCAGGTGCCGATGGCAGAGAGCCGTGAGAGAGCTGACTCCTGCCCCTGACCAGGAGCCATTTCAGCAGCCTGCGTCCTCACCTGCAGCCTTGCCTAGGGACGAATACACTTCCACACTCTTTTGGGTTGGTGTCAGAATTGATTTTGTGGGCCTGCAGGATCAGGGGCCTCGCATTTTGCTGGCTGCGGGCTGGAGGCTGTGCTCAAATCCTATAGGGGCTTCTCCCTGGCCCCTCTCAGCGTAGCAGGTGGCTTCTTCAAAGCCTGTAAGTAGAACCTCCCTCTAGTCTGTTAAGATGGATTTTTATGTAATGTAACCTGACCATGGGGTCGCCAACCAGCCAACAATGACAAAGGCTGATGCCTGCCCTATGGAGGGGGCCCGAAGGAAGCCCCCAACACACCCCAACTAAGTCTTGACGGATGAGGAAGTCTCCCTGGAGGCCAGTGAAGGGAAGGGTGTTCCAGGCCAAGGGAACAGCAGGAGCAGATGCACGGAGGCTGGAGACAGCCCCACCGTTTCTAGAAACTTCGGTAGCTACGATGGCTGGAGCCCATGGCTGAGGAAGGGAAGAGAATCAGGCAGGGCTCCCACGTGGGGTGCGGGAGGGGGCCAGAAGGGCTGCCCCACCCCCGTCAGCCCACACTGTCTGGGTGTAATATTTCATAATCTCTGTTTTTATCTGCTCATGCTGCTCTAAACAACATAGTGCAGGCTGGGGTGGGGGGTGACTTAAATATCTCCCGTAGTTCTGGAGGCTGGAGGTCCAAGAGCAAGGTGTCTACCGGTGGCACACACTTGCCCGCATCGTCCCCATCCTGGGCTTGTGTCAGGAACCCCGGGACAGATGGGTGGGGAGATGTCAGAGCCAGCAGACCTCCTTTCTGGACCCTTCCCCAGGGCAGCTGCTCATTCTAAGCTACTGAAACCCTGACCCAAAGCTTCAGAATCCCCTGCAGTCAAGGAAGCGGGCAAATCACACAGCGCCTCCTAGGGGTTGGCTCAGAAGTGACGGGCAGGCCCATTGGTCAGGATGAGTCACGTGACCCCACCCAACTGCCAGGGGGTCTGGGAAACAGACACTGGGTGTCCCAAAGGGGAGCCTGGCAGCACCCCCGGTGAGCAGTCCTGATTCTGCAGCCGAGACGCAGCAGAGGCCTCGCCCGCACGTTCGAGTCCCTGTGCCTTCGCTGGTTCTTCGTGGGACTCGTAGGGGGCCCCCAGCTGCCTGGCTTCTTCCATCTCTGCAGGTGAGCTGCCCTCAGCACAGTGATGGGGCCAAGGACAGCCCTTGAGCCACCTCCAGAGTAGACTCCTGGGGACACTCTGCTCCCCCCAGACGCCCTGTGCGTGCAGATCTCCATCCACCCAGAGCTTTCTCAGGGGCTGGACTTGGAGACACACGAGCAGTTAACAGGGAGGTGAGCAAAAGCCAGGGACACCCAGCCAGTGTCTGAGGCAGCAGAGGCCACAGGGTAAAGTGGGGGCTGGAGAGAAGGCGTCAAGGGAGGAGGAGGGCAGGGCCCCGCGACCGCCTGACAATTAGGAAAGGAGGTCACTGCCTCCCGGTGACCGCCAGGGCTGCCCCGCCAGCACCGGACTCGATTGCATGAATCATGGGGGCTTCTTTTGAGGACAACCCCGTGAGATGAACCGATTCATTCAACAGTCAGTCCTTGAGTACCTTCTGTGGGCAGGCATGCCTTGGGATCTAAAGACACACCAGTGAACAAGATAGGTAGAAATCTGGACTTTATCTTCTTTCCGGGGTGGGAGGAGCAGACAGACAATACGTGTGTCAGGAGGGGATATTAAATAGGAGAAGGGGAGAGAGTGACGAGAGAGGGTGCTGTTCATACGGGATTGGCCATGAAGGTGACAACTGAGTCAGCCCTAGGGGAGGGGAAGTCCCTGCTTCCATGGTGCCGAGGAAGGAAGGAGGGAAAGAAAGGTTGGGATGCTGCTTGGTTTGTGGCGGAAATATGCTCAGCATAAAGGCAAGGTCCGGACAACTCATTTTAACCCCAATTGTTTTTATTCAAATAACTGATATTCATCAAACACACACTATGAAGCCAGATACCTTGTGGTTACCAGGGAGATACGTGTGAATCAAACATGCCCGATCCCAGACGAGCTCACTGTGATCTGGAAAGAGCCATGGCTATGCGGGGGGTTGAGTACAGCACTACAGGGTGGGTTGTTCAAGCATCGGTGACATGGTGCAGGAGGAACCAAGGGATGCCATCCTGGAGGCAGCTTCACAAAGGAGGTGACATTTGGGCTGGGTCTTGAAGGATGCGTAGGAGTTTGCCAGGTGGAGGTTTGAGCATGAAAGGAATTTAGATCTACAAGGTGCCTCCTGCGTGATATTCTCTCTCATTTAATTCCTGGGAAAACCCACTGTAGGGACAAGACACATCTTACTGGTAAGGCTCCTGAGGCTCACAGAAGGTCAGACTATGCCAAGGACATGCACGTGTTAGAGCGCGGATTCCAGAGATGACGGTTTTTCCTCAAACGTGTGCTTTCTTCAAGACACCGCGTGAGGCTGATAGAGCAGAGCGTGCCTGTATACTTTGGTTAGGAATTGTATAAGTAACAGAAAAATTGACTAACACTGGCTTAAACAAATAAAGGATTTGGATTTTTTCCCACCTACTAGAGAATCTGGAGGTATTTGATTGCTGGTCTTCATTCAGTAGCTCAGGGGGACAAGGGCCAGAATGTCTCTGATCCTGACCTTGCTCATGGTTGTGAGGTGGCTGTTACAGCTCCCGATGTCAGGTGTGTCCAAGGTAGTTATCCCTGCTGCCAAGGAAAGCGGAGAAGTATCAGCTGTGTCTAATTCCTTTCCCAGAGAGCAAAATCTGCCCTAGAAACCAGCGGTGCTCGGATCAGTCTTCAGTTACTAGCGTTCTGGCAGACGAGAGGAAGGGAGAAAGTCCCGATTTGTAGCAGTTGTCAATTTCTGTGACAAAAGTTCCCTTACCACAGCGGTGGCCAACCTCTGGCTTCCCAGGGTGGCATGAAAAGAATTGTCTTGGGCCACACATAAAATACACTAACAATAGCTGACGAGCTAAAAAAAAAAAATCGCCAAGAAACAAAAACAGACCTCATAATGTTTTCAGAAAGTTTACGAATTTGTGTTGGGCCACATTCACAGCCATCCTGGCCCGCAGGTTGAACAAGTCTGCCTTACCAATCTAATTCAAACGTGACGTTGCTAGCTGCATATGTGGGAAGAGACGCCAGTAGTGTGCCATTTTATAGCATTTCTTTCCCACCGTTGCAGTTGAGGTAAAATCCTTAAAAGCACAGACAATATCAAACGGTAGTCACATAATTAGGATGTAATTCATTTGGGCTATTATCTTGGTTTTTAATGTAATTTTAATTGTAAGTTCATATAACTTAATTGTTAAGTCACGACCGTTTGACAACTGACCTGCAGAACTCCTTAACGATAACCACTCAGCTCTTGGTCTGGTCCAGATTGCCTCCAGGTGCCACTTCTGCCCTGTCTCACCGGCCAGGTCAATGTCACATGGCCACCTCAGCCCATAGGGGAAGCTGGGAAGCTAAGAAACGATTCGTGTCTCTATAACCCAATGTGGCCAGGGAGACGGGGTGCTGGGAAGGACAGGAGGGCAGGCCAACCAGCTGACTGGTTGGCTACCATGAACCCACGGCCCAAGAATAAGAGAGCAGACCATGTGGAGCACAGCGCTGAGCAAGACAGACGCCATTCCTGTGCTCCCGGGGCTTTCACACTAGCGGCAAGAGAGAAGTCTAGACAAGTATGGCTATCAGAAAGAAGTCCAGGGGCTATGCGTGAGTAAAATGGGGAGGGGACCTAGGTTATTGTATTCGCTCTTTATTGCTTCATAAGAAAGTAACCACAAATGTAGCAGCTGAAAACACGCATTTTCTAACTCTCTCTGTGCCGCAGAGTTTGGCCCATTTTTGTGGCAGCCTCGGCTCAGGGCGCACCCGGCTTCAATCAACATTTCAGCAGCCTACGTCCTCACCTGCAGCCTTGCCTAGGGACGAATACACTTCCACACTCTTTTGGGTTGGTGTCAGAATTGATTTTGTGGGCCTGCAGGACCAGGGGCCTCGCATTTTGCTGGCTGCGGGCTGGAGGCTGTGCTCAAATCCTATAGGGGCTTCTCCCTGGCCCCTCTCAGCGTAGCAGGTGGCTTCTTCAAAGCCTGTAAGTAGAACCTCCCTCTAGTCTGTTAAGATGGATTTTATGTAATGTAACCCGACCATGGGAGTCACATCCCACCCCCTCTGCCACATGGTGGAAGCTGCCA
Source organism: Craseonycteris thonglongyai (assembly GCA_004027555.1). Classification (NCBI taxonomy): domain Eukaryota; kingdom Metazoa; phylum Chordata; class Mammalia; order Chiroptera; family Craseonycteridae; genus Craseonycteris; species Craseonycteris thonglongyai. Next base: position 129,874 of record PVKE010000412.1, read on the forward strand.
CAGGTACTGCCTGCACATATGCCAGGGGGAATCGTACGAGGGCATGACCCAGTGGATGGTCACCTTAGGGTGTGTCTGTCACAGCTGTGCTCATTTCGGGTGGCTGCAAAACCTTCCAGGGCAAAGTGACATTTAGAGTGAGACCTGAGGGGTCGGTAGGACTTGGCCAGGTACAGGAAGGACAGTGTGTCAGGCAGCGGGCAGCATATGCAAAAGCCTGAAGCCTGGAGTGACTACCTCACTCCCCGAGATCTTGTTTTCCTGACTCAGTGTATCCCCAGCACTGGCAGCCTGGCTGGAGGAGGAGAGGGAAGTGTGTTATGTCCATGCAGGAATTTGTTTGGGAAATCAAACTGGAAGCCAGTGGGGTGTGCAGGGAGGTGGGGGTGGAGTCTGCTCCAGGCACTGTCGGGACCCCAGCGATTGATCCATCTATCCATCCATCCATCTTGCCAGCATCCCGGATGCCTGCAGGGCACCTGGCCCTGTTCAGAGTCATGCCCCACCTCATCTTCAAGGGGTCACACTTCATTGGGAGTTGGGGGGCCACTTCAGTTGGTGCTGTAGCTGAGCTGGCAATGAATGCAGCGGGAAGGCAGAGGACTGCAGGAGGGGCCAGGGGAAGGGAGCACTCAGGGGGAGCACAGACTTTTAACTTGAGCAGCTGCGTGGTCCGAGAGGCCCTTCGGGGAGAAAGAGAAGACTGCAGGAGCAGGTGGGGCCTTCCAATAAAGCACTTTGCTTTGGCCCTGAGAGCTTTGAGATGCCTCCTGGGCAGCAGCTGGGATCCGGGAGAGGATGGGACTGGGGACATGGATCTGGCAGTCACCACAGTGCGTAGTACTTAAAAGCATGACGTTTCCGGGCCAGTGGGTCCATGGTGAATAGAAGGACATCTGGCCCCAGCCACGGACCACCCTAACATGCCAGCGCATGGAGGCTGGGCAGAGAAGGGGGTGGGCTCTGGAGAATCCGGAGGAGCAGCTGGTGAGGTAGAGAAAAACCTACTGGCGGTGGGGTCACACGATGCTGAAAAATCAAAGGTGACAGGACAGAGGTTTTTTTTTAATATTTATTTATTTATTTATTTTGACAGAGAGAGAGATACAGAGACAGAGACAGAGAGAGAACTGAACCGGGGGAGCTCCCAGTTCAGCATATGGTTCCGCACGGGCCGGGGCCGGGATTAGATCCTAGGTCCCCGGCACTGGAAAGTGAGTGTCTATCCCACTGAGCCACCCCGACTTCCACGCAGGACAGAGGTTTTAAAGATGATGGGTGGTGCTTAGATGTGGGGGTGACACGTAGAGAAAGGACGGCCTTTTAGATGAGGAATAGCAGAACCACAAAAGCTTAGAGGCAGGAAAGGGTGACAGCTTGGCCCCTGATTCCTTTTCTAAGGTGACCAGATTTTAACATTGGTAAAGCGGGACACCACTGACCAGGGGGGAGGGGGTTCTTGATTAAAAATTGGGTCTATCTCCCGCTGCTCCCTAGCTTGTCGTGCATTCTTTCCAAACATCGGGACTTTTTTATAACGCCGCAGGACGCGGGACACATTGTTAAAAATTGGGACTGTCCCGCAAAAGCGGGACATCTGGTCACCTTATTTAGGCGTTAAAGTGACTCCAAGAATTCTATGGTCCTGCTTGAAGGAGCCCCTTCAGGGAGGGCCGCGTTTGCCTCTACTTCACCCCTAATGCACATCCTAGGAGCTGCAGAAATGTTTGTTGAATGAATAACAGATGAATGAATGAATGGGACTGTGCGACTCCAGATGGCTGGCGCTCTCCCGGCTTGGGCCTCAGTTTCTCTTTCTGTACAGCAGGCCACCTCGACCAACTTGAGCTCTGGGCTCGGGGGCGGGGGGCACCGCCCGCTGAGCAGCTTCCAAGTGCACGGCCTCCGCATTGCGTGGGGCTGGGCCGCCCCCGGGTCCCGCCTCCCCGCCTGCCCCGCAGCCTCGCCCGGACAGCCCCGCCCCACCTCCCTTTGTTTCTCCCGGCCCCGCCTCTCCGCGCAGCGCCCTCCCCATTGGCTGGGGGGCGTGGCCTGGGCGCCGGACGCCCCCGGGGGCGGGGCCGAGGGCGCGGGCGCGGCGAGTGCGCCTGCGCGGCCCGCGAGCCCCGCCGCAGCCTCGCGCCGGTGTCTTCTCCGCGGAGCGCGAGTCGGCGGCGCCGGGGACCGAGACGGGCAGAGGCGGCCCCGCCCCGGGGCCCCATTGTTGAGGCGGCCGCGGCTCCTCGGCTCCGCTCCGTTCGGCCCGGGCGCTGCCGAGGCGGCGGCCTGAGGTGAGGCGGCGAGCGGCGGCGGTCTCCCGGGCGCGGGTCGGGGGTCCCGGGGCCGGTGGGGCCGATCTGAGCGCGGCGCCTGCAGCGACCGCGGGACGGGGACCGGGACGGTCTCGGCCTCGGGGTGGCGCCGAGCGGGGCTCCACGCCTGCTGGGCCCCCGCGTGGGCGCGCGGGGGTCCCGGTCACCCTGGCAGTGGGCGCTCGGCCCCGGCCCCCGCTCCCCCTCGTGGTGCGGCTGGTTCGCGGGGGTCGGTGTCACCCACGATCACGGCGTGGGCCCCGCGCGTGGGGAGCGTTGGGCATCCGGGGAGGGGGACCCTCGGCCCCTGTCCCCTCCCTCCGTGGTGTGACCGATCGCTGCCCCTCATCGTGGGGGGGGTCCTTCTCACCCCCCGTGACTGGGTCACAGGGTGGCTCTGCGTGGGCCCCGCGCGTGGGGAGCGTTGGGCATCGGGGAGGGGGACCCTCGGCCCCTGTCCCCTCCCTCCGTGGTGTGACCGATCGCTTCCCCTCATCGTGGGGGGGTCCTGGCCGCCCCCGTGACTGGGTCACGGAGGGTGGCTCTGCGTGGGCCCCGCGCGTGGTGCCCCTGCCATTCTGTGAGCTGGGCGCTGTGCCCCGTGTCTTCTCCACGCAGCCCGTCAGGGTGTGAGCGGGGGCTGCTCCTGCGCCCCCTCCCCGTGCGTGTGAGTGTGTGTGAGTGTGAGGAGGGGGCTCCCTGGCGGGGGTCGTGGCGCCGCCCGTGGGGCTGTGCGCGGGGCGCACTTGGCCTGATAGGACCGCCCACCCGCCCCTTTTATTTATTGTCCTTTTTGGCCAAATGCTGAGCAGAAGCGGGCGTGGGGGTGGGGTGGGGGTGGGGCACCCTCCTCCCTCCCGGGCCGGGTCCCCCCGGGGAGCTCGGGGCCTGGCTGTCACCGCGATCGGAGGGGACGCCGCGTTTCCTGCCCCAGCGCTGGGCTGGGCCGGCGGGGGCCGCCTCTGATTGGACGGAGCCGAGCCCCTCGTCCCGAGGCTTCTTGATTTCTTCCGTTAGGATTGGGAAGGAAAAAAAAAAAGTTCTGGAAAGCCCGATTTAACGTCGCAGCACTCAGCGCCTGGAGAGTGGAGGAAACTCTCCCAAGAATTTGGCGGGCTGGAAAACGCGTTTGGGGGAGACTCCACACCCACGGGATGAGGCCAAGGCGGTTACAGTCAGAGGTCAGGTTTATGAGGGGACAGCCAGGGCGAGGATGTGGATGGGGAAACTCATTTCAGCTTGGTGTCAAAGCCTAACCCTACCCCGCAGGCTCTGAACCTTTTGGCCACTTAAATAAAGTGGAATTGTTCATTTACCCTTTCATCAAACTTAAAAAAAACTCCTCTTATGGCCCAGGGATGGTTCTCCCCCGAGGGATGCACACAGACAGGCTTTCCCTTTTAGGAGTGTTCTAATCTAAGAAGATACACTGGGCCTTAGGTACAAGTAGCTCTAATAGCCAAACAAATTCTGTGTGAACAAGACGGTGTTTAAGTGACAGGAATACAAGATGAACATGTAATAACCTCAGCGGTCGCTGATATGAAGTCCAAGCTTGGCATGCAGGCCTTTCCTAGATTTGCCGCCTGTGCCCTTAACTCTTCCCACCCTCTCCACTCCCAGCTCGGCACTCGCGCTGCTCCCGTTCTTAAGGTCTCAGTGTGGGTGGCACACTCTCTCTGAAGCCTTCTCTAACATCCTATGTCCTGTCCTGTGAGAGCTGTGGTCTTTGAGGACTGATGCTCAGCTGTCGTCCAGCTTGATAGGTGCTCGGACAGGTGAGCACAGTTTCTGCCCAGAGCCAAGAAGAGGTGCCTGGAAATGAGAGGTTTTTCCATACCATGCATCCAGGTGGTTCATGTGATTGAGAATCTGCAATTCCTCAACTCCGATTAATATTTGCTATTACTTCCTAGTGTTGCACAATGTAGAGTACTTGATTAGAATTTATTGGGTCTTATTCTGGCTCTGGAATTGTTACTCTTCGTTCGTGCAAAACCACCCCTTCTGGGCTTCAGTTTCCTCCTTTGAGGGTCTTAAACTGGGTAGGAAACCCCCCATCCCTAAACCTTTAATTCTTTCAACCAAACAGCGGAGGAAAGTCTCTTAGTGGCTGTGGTCTAATCTTTGAAAATGTAGATGCTAAAGTGGAAGTTCCTTTTCTTCTTTTGAAGAAGTTTACTTACATGGTGCATACTTGTCTCAGAGTTAAGGAGCAGAGTTTGTCATGGAAGCTGGTTGGTGCTGCCTTGCATAGTCTCCATAATTGCATTTCACTTGCACCATCTGTACTATATCAAATTGGCTTGATGTTTTCCTGAGAGAAGTTGTTGGGTGTAGAACTCTTGTGAGGAGTATTTCATTGATCTTTCCAGTGTCATATGAAGTCTGCCAACCACAGGCTTCTGCACCACGTATGTCCCAGTCTCTAACACAGATTTTAACCTGGGGAGTCCGAAATAAATGGAATGTGGGCAGTGCTTTGAGTAGGTGTATGGGTTTTTGTATAATGGTTTAAAACAGTTTAAAATTATTGTACTTCCAAAAATTGCATCATATGTTAAATGACCTATAAGGAAACTACAATTCTAAGGAATATAGTAATTAATCCTTTAAAATATTAATCTCCCTTTCAATTTATCTGTTTGGTAAGATGGCAGTGGGGTGTACTTGATTTTCTTAAAGCCATATGTCTGCCTCTGCTATTCTTATTTGGTTGATTACAGGGATTAAAAATAGATGATAGCTGTTTGGTCAAGTAGTGATGCCGTTGAATTACAATTTTCACTTAAGTCAGTGGGATTTTTGTCTTAATTATAAAAAAAAGTGCTTTGTTACATGCTTCATGTGGTTTGTTTTAATAGGGATCTTATTTTAGGAGGGGTCTTTTCTGGTCTTTTCCACAGCTGGATTTTCTTTGTGGTTTTCTTAAATTGTATGACTATAATGTTTTCACCGAAGCTTAACTAGTTAATGCTTGTTTAGCGTTGAGAGAATATTTCAGTTGTAGCAGGCCTGGTTTTTATATGGAGCAAATGAAAAGGGGTCTTTCATGGAAGGGAGTGCCTGGGATAGAGAAGGTAGAGTTTGAACTCTACATCTCAAAGGTATTCTCGCTTGTTCTTTACTGAAGGAAGAGATTGAACTTTATCTTCCCTGTGGCCCAGACAGAAAACTTAATTCACCCCGCTTTAAAGAAGGATGGTGTGTACTGACTTGGGCAGCACGTATACTAAAGGACCGATGGTGCTTTCTCTTTAGGCTCTGATAGCCTATAAACCACTTTCCCCTGTATGTACTATTTGCTGGAACTGGGAGTTCAGAGAGACATTTTTCTTAGACTGTAAGTCCATCTTTGTGTTAACCACCCGTTCAGCTGTTCCGAATTACCTACCAAATAGTCTATCCTTCTTCTCCATTTTAAAGTCCTTATTATATACTCCTATGTGTCTGTTATGCAGGCTACCTCAGAATCGTTTTGGATGTTGTCAAGATGTAAATATAAATCATATATTGAGGATAACTTACTTTAGCTCTTTTGAACAGGAGACTTGAATTAAAAACTTGGCCCCGGTAAGGCTTGTGTTAAGTCTAAGTACTTCTCTGAATTTAGTTCCCTCATCTGTATAGTGAAATTATTAGTAATTCCTGTTCTATCTAGCTCAAGAAATTGTTTTGATGGTAAAATTGAATCATGAATATAGTAGAATTTTGTAAGTTGTAAAATATTATGTTGCCAAGGATTTAAAAAAATTCTTCGTTAAGAATTTAATGAATCTGGGGTTTTCTTTAAAATACCAAATGTTTAATATACAGATGATCTTTAACTTGAGGTGTGTTAGGCAACTTCCTATAGGATTGTTTTCTCTCTTTAATTGACCAGTATTGTTTGATATTTTAGTATTTTTGGGGAAACATCAAATTCAAGTTTCAGTTACTGTTCATCTGTTGTAAGCAAGACTCCTGAATGTGTACAGTTTAGCCTTTAGCATTCTCTTCAGTGATCTACAACCCGTGAGCCTTCAGTGAATGAAGTATATTTTCTTGACATTTCTGTTCCTAAGATACCTGACTTGAGGTTGGGAAAGGCAGTCGGCAGACAGAGGTCAAGGTCAGCACAGCCTTTCACCGTTCACACTTGAAATACCCAGCAGGCAGCCAGCAGCTGTGTGACCCTGACCCTGAGCACCAGGGTTGCCGTGGCCTCCTCTGCACAGGCCTCTCGGGAGCCGTTTGGGCAGTGTCTCCTGTGGGTCAGGCAGCTCTGCTTTCTCTCTCCTCCTACCTACTCCGTCCTCCTTGCCACCCACTACCGAGAGCCTCTGACCTCTCAGGCACTGGCAGTGGGAGGACGTGAGGGCTGATAAAACATGGCGCTGGTCTTCAAAGAATTTACGTTTTCTATGCGGATATTACACTGCCATATAGTTCGTTACCTGTGATGCGCCCACATCCCGTGCGCGCTGTACGGCCACAAAGGTGGGACAGTCACTGAGATGTGAAGAGCTAGTGGGAGAGGCAGACCTGGATGCAGCATAATTCCAGTGCTGTGTCATCAGTGCCGCCCCCACACGCAGGGGTGTGTGGGGGCCAGGTGGGTGCCCACGGCCCAGCATTTCTCCTCCTGCATGCTACGTGGCTTCTCAGGCCAGACAGGTCTTGGTGGGTAAGTAAGTTAAAGAAGGAACAGCGAATCACCTGAGATCTAAATGCTGTTGGGGTTCCGGGCAGTGTACAGTTCCCCAGATCCGCCTTTATCAGAGTGAGTCTGTGATTTGTTGTTCAGGATGGAATCTGGCCATCCTGCTTTTGACTTAAGGGAGTCAGCTGACTCCTGTAGAATGGTGACAGCCTGACAGGCACTCTGCATGAGCTTCCTGTGGCTGCTGTAACAAACTGCCGCAGACTTAGCGGCTTAAACAACACAGATCCATCCTGTCACAGTTCTGTGGGTTAGGAGTCTGGCTCTGGTCTCACCAGGCTAAAACAAGGTGTTGCAGGGCTACCTTCCTTCCTTACTGGAGAATCAGCGAATTGCTTGCAAGGCTGTTCAGGTTGCAGGCCAAATACAGCTCCTGGCAGTTGTAGGAATGAGGTCTATTTCCTTGCTGGCTGTCAGCTCCTGGAGCCTCTTTCTGGTCCTTGCACCTAACCCCCGATCCCAGAATTTGCAAGGACCCTTGAACCCTGCACCTGCGCTCTGATTTCTGCTGCTACGTCTCTCTTCTACCTGGAGAAAGTTCTCTGCTCTTACGGGCTCATGTGATTAGATTGGGCCTGCCCAGATAACCGAGGGTAGTCTCCCTCTAAAGGCTGTAGCAAAGCCCTTTTGCTGTGTAATGTGACACACAGGTCCCAGGGATTAGGGCATGGATATCCTTGGGGGGCATTATTCCGCCTTCCACAGTTACCCAGTTTCTTTATGACAATATCCAATGAAGTTGTTATTGTTACCCTCAGATCACGAATAAACACACCAAGGCACCATGAAATTTTAAGCACATTGGCAGCACCCTTAAGATCCCTATTAAATGACAAAACTGTTCGTGACCCGCTGTTGAGCTGATGGTGGGGTTTACAGCAACGAGATAGGTCAGTCAGAAGCAGAACCAAATTTTGTGTTTTGCAGTATTTAAGTGGTCTGCTCTGATTACAGAAGTTTTGCCAAGAAGTCATTAAGAGTAATTTCTGTATTAGAAAAAAACACTCACGTGGGGAATTTGGGACCTTGTCTTTTTAGGGCTTATGTAAAGGACTCTTTCTTCATGGGGCAAAGAGTGCATGATTCCATGTCTGTTTCCAGAATGGAAACAGCTGAGTCAACCCAGCAGGGACTCACATTCCTGTGAGTTTTAGAGAATCTGTTTCAAGGCTGAAGCAAAGCCAATAAACAAAGTCTGTTCCTTCATCAATAGCTAAGGATGAGGTGCAGTCTTACGGTCAAGGAGACAACTAGGAGTGTCCATCAAGTATTTAAGACCAAGCATGAATAGTTTTTCTTTAGGATTTTTTTTTTTTTCATCTGCAATGAATGACAAGCTCTGGTTTGAAGTCAACTTCCTGGAAGAAACCAGAATCTATAATCCTAAGGCTTTAGGATTTTATGAACTGCCTAAAATCTTGTGCAAACATTTTGTGTGTCTGTGCCTATGTGTGTGCTTACTGGGGAGAGGACTTACAGTTTCCATACATTTTCAGAGGGATTGGATTTCAAAAAGTTCAAGAACACACTACTTAATAAGTTATTCCTGTCTGTCAAGTATCAGATTTTGTTTAAAAATTAAGTACCCGTTTTAAACATAGTTATACAGGCACATAGTTTTAAGAGCCGAAAGTTCTACAAAGTGGAGAACAAAACAACAGCCATCACCCCACCCTTCCCTGCCCTGATTCCTGCTCCCCAGAGTCACCCCTTTATAATGTTTAGCTATTTCTTGCAGATTTTGTGTTATAGAGACACCCTACTGTGGAAGAAGAAGATGAGGTCACTCATCCTACCCCCTCCTCCTACTGCCCACTTTCCCCCACCCTCTCAGTATCCTTATGGAAAGGTTTTGGCTAATTGTCCAGCACTGACTATGATATGGACTATTATTCACAGCTGAGATAGTCTCTCATTTTCATTATATTTCCTTTCTTTCGTAGTTTCCCCCTAGAGCTGATAATGACCCTGCTTTGTTTTGCTTAGTTTTCTGTTTGTTACTGTCCACCTCCCTCTCCTAATCGCTGCCCCCTGTGTAGATCCCTCCATGCTGCAGGGAGTCTCCCATTTGCTCCCGTCTCAGTCTGCTTCCTTTCCTCTACTGGTTGCTTTCCGGGTTGCTCCTGTGTCCCCCTAGAGCTCCCTGTCCCCCTAGAGCTCCCTGTCCCCCTAGAGCTCCCTGTCCCCCTGAGAATTCCTTTTACCTTCTGGGCAAGATGCAACCCTAGGTTTTCTCTCTTATTTTGGTTGAGCATGTTCACCAGTAGCTTTCTAAGAAATGATTTTTTTTTTCTGAGACCTTGTATAATGTTGGAATATGTTATTCTTGCATTTAATTGATAGTTTGGCTGAATATAGAATTCTGGGTTAGAAATCCTTTTTCTGCGGAATTTTGAAGATACTGCTCAAAAGGCTGAAGTTTGCCTCCCTCCTTCACTAGAGGTAGCCACCAGTAACAGTTCAGTGTGTATTCCATTTTTTTGTGCATTATGAATACAATGTCTGTGCACATATATATTTAATACCTAACATTTATTCACTTATTCAACACATTTCTATTGAAATCCCCCTCTGTGTCAACTCATTTAATTTTTAGAGAAACCCTATTATTTTGACCATTTGATGGTGAGGAAACGGGGGCACAGATAGACTGGGGGCACAGATAGACTTGTCCAACATCACACAGCTGGGACGTGTTAGGGCAGGAGCCCAGGTGGTCTGGCTCTAGAACGCTCCAGGACTGTTCTGGATTGCCGGGGAGACCTTCTGGGTGCCTCCCTAACCTTGCCTCCCACAAGAGTTCACTTGCCACTTGTCAAAGTGGAATAGAAGCATTTTCTTCACCCCCTGAAGCCTAAGCGTAAATCCTGGAGGCGTCCCAGACCCTGGAGCACCATTTGTGGGCGGGCAGGTGGGGCTCTTCAGGATGGTCTAGCTACTTGGCAGGTTGACTAGAATGGAGTCATTTTGCCAAAAAAAAAAAAAAAAAAAAAAAAAAAAGGGCCAAGGTGGCTGGGCTTGTTCCTCCAAGGGAAGAGGCCCTGGAACAGCCTTGTGACCTTGGCCACTTGGCTAGAAAAGGAAGAAGTGGGAGCTTTACCCAGGATGGTGACCTGGGCTGCAGGAATGAACCGCCAGTCTGCTGCCGGCCTGGCTGGCCCCATTCACTTCCCTTCTTCTGGGGTAAATGGTATGAGGGGCGTTCTCCCCCTGGAGGCCAATAAGTGGGAATTCTGACCCAACCAGGGCAGGGCAGGTATTTGTCCATCCCTGTCCGCACAGAACACATTCTCCTAGCACACCCAAATGTTCCAGAACAGCTTTTTATTTGGGGCCAAAAGTTCAGTTTGACTCATAGATACATCTTTTTTTTTTTAATAACAATGTTGTGGATTAAAGTTTTGTTTTCCATTCGGAAGAGTACTTAAAGAGTGAGATAATACACTTGTGACAATGTTACAGATTAAAGTTTTGCCTTTGATTCTGAAGAGATTTTAGCAATGAGGTAATATGGTATATCCAAGTCTGCTAAACACAGAAGTATGGAGTAATATAGAAAAGCCACTTCCCAATTGTGGGCCATAGAATGTGAGTTAGAAGTGACCCATTCCTAAATTGGAAATGGAAACAATTTTTGTCTTTTGATAGTACTCCCTAGTCTGGATATCGTTACATCTCTGAATAAAGGTGCTTGTCAGCCTTTTACTGAGGTGTCTCAGTAAGTGCAAGAAATGCAATGGAGAAATGCAAGATTCCCGGGGGCAAGGTGGGGGCCAGAGGACGGTGTTCATTGCTGTTGAGCACCCAGTATTTGCCAGCTACTTTAAGTACTAATTTTATCAAAGATGAAGACACAAGCCTAGAGATGGTAAGGAAGTTGTTCAAGTTCACACAGTTACAAGGGGGAAAATGAAATACTGGAACCCAGGGGTTTGACTTCAAAGCCTGTGACCTTTCTGTAACACTTGGCTACTTCCCAGAGTGGGAAGGGAGTGACTAAGAACTCATGTCTGCAGGCTTGTGGGAAAAGGGCCTGGGGACATGGTGGCCTCTCCAGACTTGGAACTCCCCTCACTGGGTGTCTGGTTTGTGGGCTGGCCATCTGCAGAGAAGCCCCTGGTTTAAGACTCTTCTTTGTGGACATAGACGAAGACCAACCACATGAGAAAGGCAAAAGCTGTTTATTCAGAATTTAAGGCTTGGCAGAGACCCCAAGGCAGGTGGAGGGGTGAGAGAGCTTCCTGGTGGACAGAAGGGGGCTCAGGGGTTCCCTGATGGGACTGGGAGCCGGGGAAGGCTGCTGGTGACTACTAGACAGGGGCGTCCCAGGTGACTGGTTAGGGGAGCAGGTGTGGCCTTCTAGGGTTGGTCCTGAGAGGGAAGTGGGGATAGAAGTTAGGGGAGCTGTCGGTTATTGATCACGTCCTCGCTGATGGTCACTGAAGTTCTGCTTCCTAGATTGTCACTAGAGACAGCAGCAGGCTGACCTCCTCTGAGTCTGACTGACAGGCGGGTTGCTGCAGGTTGGAGTCAGCGTTCTGTTTCATATGTGGTCTGGATGTTGTCTGATTGCTTATTCGGCCTCTTGTCTTTCTATCAGTAGTGGAAATATTAAATGACTAAGTAGATATGTTGGGAATTTTTTAGATGTAATATGTCCCATGGAAGTAGTTATTCACACTGAAATTAATATACAAAGGCATCTCGGATATGTCATTTGTTCTTAAACCATGATAAACATTGATGTCTCTGAGATTCGCAGATTTGATTTGCTTTGAGTGCAGTTATAATGCAAATATTATCAAGAAATAATTATACATATTCATTGTTAAAGTGTGAACTGTAGAATTCCTTTACAAGGTCTGTTTTGAATTTGTATGAAAATGGCACTGAAAGCCACGTGGGGTATTTGAGTGAAAACAGCTGACTGATACTCAACAAATTTGTACAGCTGACTATTCAACAGAAGATTCAAATCCAAGTGAAGGTAGTCTTACCCAACGTAACGTTCATAAATGTGCAAGACTTGTATCTGTATCAAGTAGTGATTGTAATTCAGGAGATGAAGAATAAAATTGAAAGAAAAAGAACATGTTCCAAATATAAAACCATTTATCCAAATTGCCAATATAAACACTTTAGTTTTGCAAAGACTAGGAGCAAATCTTAACACCTTCTTGTGTTTGGTAAAATCCAAAGGATAGTCGACTATTTGAATAATAAATTTGTATAATTGAAGATGTCGCCCTAGAGGAGTCACCGATGACATTCAAAGAACGGGTGGGGTATGTGCAGTTTATAGCTACCAAACATGCCAGGTTTGGAATCAGAGTTCACGAGTCATGTAAATCCAATACTGGACATTACACTCGTGAATGTTCAATTGAAACATAAATAGTATTTTTTGTTCACATAGAATTTCATTTAATTCATATGTCAAGGGGTTAATCAGAGTGACTGCACACTGTTGGGGCATTAATCTCAAAGATTTAAGCAAGAAGGTCTTCAACAATGTAGCCTGGATGTCATTACATTTTCACCCATTGTATGAAAATCTGCTCTTACCCACAGCCAGCTTTGCCCTCAGCTTATGGTTGATGGGAGTCCCTGCATGTCTCATCTTTCATGCATTTCACTGTTCATCTGGCTTGTCCCCTCATCAGTGAAGCTGACCTTTGTCACCTTTGCTGGTAATAAGGTATTGATTGTGGGATCAGTGAACTGGAAAGATCTCAGAAGTCTCCTAGGTCAGCCCACTGATTTTATGGATAAACTGGGATGCTCAGGAACTTTCGAGCTTTTTTGGTGGCAAATCCAGGCATAAAACCTAGTGTTCTTTCTCCCATAGTGTGATTGGAGGAAAGACTAAATGTATGGTCTAAAATGAAATCTTTTTATAACTTATTTTTAGTTTTCTCTGTGTCTGACTCTTGTTATTACAGAAATTTAAAAATGGCCTTTCTGTGTTATCAGAAATGTAAAATATATTGATTTGTTTAATATAGGTTACCTTATTTTCTACTCATTTAGTTGCTGTTTCAACATGGTTGAAAGGTCATACTTACGGACTCAAGTGTGTACCCCTCCCAGGGCTAATGCCCTTGTCCATATCCTTCTAGTGGCATCTTGTCAGTTAACAGCTGCCTGACTTCTGTTTTTCCTCTTCAACCTACCTGTCTATCTGGGTTAAACCATATACGGTATCCTGCCTTTAGCTTTCCACGTTATACAAACAGGGATTGTCCATCATTAAGATGAAGCTCATGGGGAAGCCGGATGGCTCAGTGGGCTGAGCGCTCATCCTGCAGCCTTGGGATCTGAGCATCAAATCCCGGCCCTGGCCTGTGTGGACCCATATCCTGAACTGGGGTGAGCTTCCCATGCAGGAGGCCCCCAGCCCCGTTCATGCCCTGTGCAGCCTGCACCCACCTGTGGAAGGAAATTATATTGAAAACTAATGACGTGCAACTATGGAGACTGCTCTGGGCCCTCCCCCTTCTCTCTGTCTCTCTGTCTCTCTCTATCAAACAAACAAACAAACAAACAAACAAACAATAAAAAGATGAAGAGCAGTTTCTTTGGCTCAGCATTCAAAGTCTTCCTGATTTGGGTGCAATCGTTAGTTCAGATTTCTTTCGGTTACTATTCTCAGCCTTACACTCGACTAGCTTCTGAAGCCCGGTCTAAGCGCTACACTCAGCGTTTGTGCTCTCTCATCTCCTCCTCTGTGCATATGCTCTTCTCTCCATCCGGAAGGCCATCACTCCTCCTTCTGCCTCCTCAAATCTTACCTATCCTTCAAGGCTTGAAACACTTCCTTTTCACGATCCCATCTCCGACACCCCAATTAAAATGGCTCTGTGCCCTTAGGACTCTCAGCCGTGTTCCTCACTCAATCGGCACAGCAGGCCTGTGAGGCCGGGCTTGCTGCGCTACTTGCTGTGCCTCCTAGAATTAGGTTAAAATGTGCACTTAAGTCACAGATTGTGCACATGTAACAGCATTCGAAAGCCCTAGAGGAGAAGGAAGTTCTACCCCCATCGCTGATCTCTGCCTGTAACCACTGGGAACTGTTTCTTTTGAATCATTCCAGAGATATTCTGTGCATAGTCAAGCATTTATGGGTAATTGTTTCTTCTTTCTATAATAACACAAACGTTGGCATAATAGAAACATTATTCTCTATTGGTTTACTTTTATTAGTGTTTAGCTTGTTGCCGGTCTTTAGGAATAAGAAGCAATACTACATCATACATAATACTTCTGTATTTGAATTAATCTGTTCATAGGTGGATTCCTAAAAATGAAATTGTTGGGTCAGTGGGTATGGACAGTTTACATTCTGATTGCTAACTCTGGGCTCCCTTTCATCGGGGTTACACCCTTTTAGTCTCTCACTGTCTGCATGTAGGAATGCCTGTTCCCTATACTGTTGCCAGTGCAGTGTGTTCTCAAGTGTTTTGTTCTTTGCCAAATTGCTCCTATTTTAAAGAGTAGGAAATAAGCTAAGAGAGTTTAGGTGGGTAATTTGCCTGGTCTCATAGTAGATGGTTAAGCTACAATCTGAGTTTAGTCTTCTAATTTCAAAATTTGTTTTCTTGGGAGGCAAGCTGGTAAAAAAAAAAAAAAAAAAAAAAGGTATGGAGGCAGGAGGGCCCTGGGGGTCGAGGGCGAGTTCTGCACGCTCCTTTCAACATCCATTTTGCTGTAATCTGGCCCCCAGTCCCATTATTATACACACACTTTCAGTGATTCTGGGTTTTGATTTTTACTTTGGCTTACCTGAGATTGACAGTTATTTCAGACGCCTGAGTCATGGCCTTGAAGGTCAATGCTAATGCCCCTCGGATTGGTGTACTGTCACCCTCCATTCCTGTGGGGGTAGGAGGGTCACCTCCAACAGGCTAAGTGGGTGTCTCATTGTAGGTGGAGTTATGATGGGTCAGAGTTTCCTGCTATTTCCTCCTTCAAAGACATATTTTCACTTGTCTTTGGGTTTTGCTGAGGGACTTCAGGGGCCAGGAGGCTTGCTGGTGGAGACATGTGTTCTGCAAGCGCATTCAGAAAGCTCTGTGACGTGGGAAGCAGCAGCACAGAGTACAGTAGGCCTGGGTGCTGGAGGGTGTTCATCACGGGTTACAGATGTCTGCAGCAGCCCAGCACCCGCACACGACAGCGTTGGCTTTCGGCGACGTGTGCGTTCCCTGCTTTTCTGGCTAGCTGTATTTGGGTGTCTCCTGGACAGAAAGCATGGCGTCAGCTTTTGCCACCAAGTATTTATAGCAGTTGGTACCTCCTCTGTGGGTCACTCTGTGCTGTGGTTTCTTTAGGGAAATTGTAGCTCTCCTACCCAAAGCCCATGTAACACCGCCCATGTCAAGGTGTTACTAATTACTGAACACCTGCAGAGAGGCTCGCTGGGTAGAGGAAGTGGCTGGCAGGAGGTACCCCTCCTCATTTGGTGTCTGATGATGGCCCAAGTGACAAAGGCCTAGAAAGATGCTGTCCTGGTGTCTGATGCACTGAAACCCTTCTCTCTTCTGTTTTCTCCCTCTCCCCTTCCCCCACCCCTTTTTGTTCTTTAACATTTCTTACTAAACACTGAGCAAGTAGTTTGGTTTTGCTTTCCTTCATTTGCTATTCTCTGCTAATTCTATTTCCCAGAGTAAGCCTGGGAAAGTGAAAAAGAAAGTTTTACTTTCCTTCAGTGATGATAATCGCTCCTCTTAGTCCAGGGCTTACCGAATGCCAGGGGCTGAGAAGTGGCTTTGCTAGTTCTCTCTCATTCCTCAGTTAACCAGTGGAGATAGGTGGTATTTATCCCCAGCTAATGAGGAGGGCGTTTATCTCAAAGTGGTTGAGTGTACAGCCCAGTCACGTCCCTAGGCAGTGGCACGGGAGAGCCGAACACAGACTGAGTCAGACAGATGCTCTCATTCCAGAATGGGTTCCTAAGTGCTGGAGGGCAGAGAGCTGCACTCGGGTTGGGCCGGGTCAGCCTCTGCATGTCTTTGTTACTGACCTGAGATGTTTATTTAAACTGAACTACCCAGCGTTCAATAAAAGTGAAGTATTTGAGTGTTTAAACTTCAGCCCTATGTTTTATAACACAGGGAACAGTAGGCTTTCTTTAGATACAACCATTTATTATCCTGTGACAGGGGCTTACAATGATGACTACCCCCCACCCCCCTAATTAATAGACACACATGCTAATTGTTTTTTATTATACATTTTTAGTTGGTTAGGCTTTATTTGTGATATTCAACATCAACAGTATCTGACATCATAGGTAGAAATCAGAATTTTGAGATAAGAATACTTAGAGCTATATTTTTAAAACTTTTAAATTGGACATTTTACACTGTTCAGTGTGTGATTGGAATTAAAGCTTTACATAACATTACTTTCCAGGAATGTAGGTGATGTCCTAGCATGGTTTTCAGCCCATTAAAAATGGAGCTGGCTGCCTGGAGGATTTAGACATTTGTGGAAAAAACAATGAACCTGGACCTAAACCTCACACCTTATACAAAAATTAACTCAAAATGGGTCACAGACTTAAAAGTAAAATGTAAAACTATAAAACTCTGAGGAAAAAATAGGAAACCTTTGAGATCTAGGGCGAGGCAAAGAATTCTTACTTGGACTCAGCACTGAAGTACAATCATCAAAATGGAAAGTGTTTGCTAGAGACTCTGTTAAGAGGATGAAAAGAGATGCTATCGGCCTGGAAATAATAGTTACAAACCACATAAAACACTCACAAGTCAACAGGTAAACAAACAACCTAGTTAGATAAAGAGCAAAAGACAGGAAGGGACATTCCATGGATGAGAAGACACAGATGAGACATAAGCTCATCATTAACCATTTGGGAAATGCAAATTAAACCACAATAGGAAGTGCAAATTAAACTACACAGCCATCAGAATGGCTAAAAAATTAAACAGTGGCAGCACCAAATGCTGATGAGGATGTGGAGAGAGGAATATAACCTGTAGCAGCGCCCCCCAGATAATGTGCAGCAGCTTCTTAAGAGCAGCCAGACGCGCAGCTGCCGGGGGCCTCAGCAGTGCCGCTGCTGGGCTCTGCCCCAGAGAACAGGAGACTTCCGGCCACAGACCACTCATGGGCTGGGTTGGCAGAGCTGGAAGTAGACTCTTGGGCTCCTGGTGGCCCTGTGTTCTCCCTGCTGTCATACCGGTGCTCTGAACTCTCATAACGACACACGTCGCTGTTCATCTTCTGTACATCCCTTACCCATTTGGACAGTTCTGGGAGGTATCTGTTCATTTTGGAGCCTTTAGACGTCCTACCTGCTGTCTCCTTTCTCCCAGATGATGGGCATTCCTGAAGGCCCTCAGGTTGACCCTTGTGTTTGGGAGTCAACTGCACCTCTACGCTGTGTGTGTGCTAACCCTTCTGAAGATGAGCCCCCTGTGCCTGCCTCACACTCTCGGCTTGGACTTGTAACGTGCAGGAAATGTGGCGATCTGAACATCATTCTCATTATAGAAACGGGATGTGCTGAGTGTGTTCGGTCTTTTCTTTTTAATTCAAGTCATTAGGGCCAAAGCTGAAATTGGTGATAGCAGTTAGCATACTGTTTGACCATTGTGGTTGCACACTCTTCCCTTTCCTAGTGTGAGCTCCTCAAGGGATGGCCTTGCCATCCATGATCACCTGGCTCGTCACCACAGCGCCCAGCTTGGGCTCTGGGCCATGGGAGACGTGAAATTGGTGCTTGTTGCCTAAATGAAAGTAAGGCCAGCAGGGGAATTACATCTGGGAAATGACATGTGAGTTACAGGAATTTTTACTGAAGACATTTGCCAAAGAACCTTTTTAGAAAAGTTGACCTGTCTCTCAGTTGGGTTTAGCTTCAGCTCAGAAAAGCAGCTGTGTGCCCGGAGGGCTTTGAGGGTCTGCTCTGTGACGGATGAATCACATTTGTTGTTGTAGGACTGTGTTAGAAAAGCAGCTGTGTGCCCGGAGGGCTTTGAGAGTCTGCTTTGTGACAGACGAATCACATTTGTTGTTGTAGGACCGGGTTATCCTTTGTGGCGTTATGAGACTTTGCTCCCAAATAGAACAGAGTTTTCTATAAAAGTCACACTTCCCTTTCGAGAATTAACTCAAAATGGATCGAGAAGTGTGACAGTAATTTTATAGGATGCTCTCCTCATCGCTTAACCCAAGAGATTACCTGCCAAGAAACCATCACACTGCTTTCAGCCCAGAGAGTGGAGTCTGGTTTCTGTGTCCACCGCCCACAGGACGAGAAGCACTCCCAGAGCTGGAGCCAGGACGCACAGCTGCATCGGGGTCACTGTCCAGGGCTATTTTCAATCCTGAGCTGTCATTCTTCCTACTGTTAGGAGCTTTGTGGCTGTGTGCACACTAGAACGCGGAGAAGAGGGGTGTGTGAGATACCAGAGCTTCGCTTTCTCCCTGCTGACGGCCTCTCTGACTGCAGGAGTCACACATGAGTGACTTTCCTTTTCTGTCATGCTTTCGTCAAAGGCTTTTTGCAAGAGCCAATGAGATGATCTTTGTAAAAGTGCTTTTGTACTTTTACATTTTGGAAAATTTCAAGCCTGTATACATTTTTGAAACATGTCATTATATTTGAAACATCTTTAGCATAGTCATTGACTGCCCATTTAGCCTATTATAATTCCAGGTTGTAGGATTTAGAGTAGGGGTGTCCAATCTTTTGGCTTCTCTGAGCCACACTGGAAAAAGAATTATCTCGGGCCACACATAAAACACACTAACAATAGGTGATAAGCTAAAAAAAAAATCGCAAAAACAATCTCATAATATTTTAAGAAAATTTACGGATTTGTGATGGGACCCATTCAGAGCTGTCCTGGGCCACATGCAGCCCATGGACTGCGGTTGGACAAGCTTGATTTAGAGCCTTAATCACTTGTAAATACCACTGAAACAAGCTTACTAGGTTTGCTCAGAAAGAAATAGGACTGTTTAATTCGTGGAGAATTTTTCAAGTTTCACCATGTATAGGTTAGAGTCTCATTTACATCTTTTCATGGCACTTTGAATTCATATACTTACTTATTTTACAAAAATCTCCACAAATAAAATATTTTTTTTATGGGCAGATCTGGTTCTGAGTCTGTTAATACATATTAACTCATTTAATTCTCACTACAAACTCCTGCGATTGTAACCCTACTATTATGATCCTCACTTGACAGATAAGGGAACTGAGGCACAGAGAAGTTAAGAAACTTGGCCAAGATCACAGAACTCTTGAGTGGTAGCTCTGGACTGTAACCCAAGCATCTGTCCCGAGTCATTCTTTTTTTTTTTTATATTTATAGAGAGTAATTATTTTATCTTCAGTGCATATTTATTTCTATTTTACTTTTGACAGATAGAGAGAGAGACAGAGACAGAGACAGCTAGAGAAC